>JAKOGI010001073.1:30000-242500 GCA_029747015.1 Carnegiea gigantea
CTGTTAGCCCTGCTAGAAGTTGTCCAGTGCCACCAATGAAATCTTGCGCCAAGTGTGGGCGAATAAACCACACTATAGCAGACTGTCGTGTCGGAATTAATAGGTGCATGTGGTGTGGAAGCCCCGACCATCTGATTGCCACTTGCCCCACAAGACAGAAGGCCTTGGAGAAGAGGGTTGCAAGGCCTACCCCGCCTCCTCGCCAGGGAACCCAACCTTTGAATTCCCCAACGGTGGGGCGAGCCTATACAATGAGCAAAAAGGAAGCTGCAATCTCTAATACGATTGTTACTGGAACTCTCTTTTTAAATTCAAAGTGCGCTATTTGATTCGGGTGCGACACATTCATTTATATCTACCCATGCTACATTGCAATTAACTTTGAAAACACATGAAGAACGGGTGAACTATAGGATTAGTTTGTCGAACGGACAAGTGATAGCATGCCCCATCCTTTATAGGCATGTTCCTATTGTAATTGCTGAATATGAGTTCCCTGGGGATTTAATTCAGTTTGATATGTCTGATTTCGACATAATCTTGGGAATGGATTGGTTAACTGCACATGGGGCAAACACAGATTACAAAATCTTAAGGTTATTTTAAAAGGTTAGGGAGATCGAGAAGTGTGTTTTCATGGAGAAAGATTTAGAAAAGATCCTCATGTGATTTCAATTATGAAGGCAAGAAAGTTGTTAAGACAAGGATGCATCGGATATTTATGTTATGCTACGGAGGTTAAAGAAGAAGAGATGAAAATAAAAGATATCCCAGTAGTTTGTGAATTTCCGGATGTCTTCCCTAAGGAGTTGCCAGGTCTACCCCCTCAAAGAGTAATTGACTTTAAGATTAAGTTAGTTCTGGGTGTACAACCTATTTCCAAGGCTCTTTACCGGATGGCCCCAACCGAGCTAAAGGAATTAAAGACCTAGTTGGATGCGTTGTTGTAAAAAGGATTCATTAGGCCAAGTGTGTCGCCTTGGGGAGCTCCCGTGTTATTTGTGAAGAAAAAGGATGGAACCTTAAGGCTATGCATAGATTATCGGGAATTAAATAAGATAGCCATTAAGAATAAGTACCCTTTACCTTGGATAGATGACCTGTTTAATCAACTGCAAGGGGCTGGAGTGTTGTCAAAAATTGACTTGAGGTCTGGTTATCACCAGCTTAGGATTAAGCCAGAAGATATTCCCAAAACAGCCTTTAGGACTAGATATGGTCATTACGAGTTCACTGTGATGCCTTTTGGGCTTATAGCCGCCCCTGCTGCATTCATGGATCTCATGAATAGAGTTTTTAGACCCTATTTGGATAAATTTGTAGTGGTATTTATAGATGATATCCTGATATACTCCAAGAATAAGGCAGAATATGCAGATCACCTGAGGACTATCCTACAAACGTTGAGAGAGAACCAGTTATATGCTAAACTGAAAAAGTGCGAGTTTTGGCGAACCAAGGTGATATTTTTGGGACATGTAGTTTCCAAGGAGGGAACCAAAGTTGATCCTCAGAAGATAAAGGCGGTTACTGAATGGCCTAAACCCACAAATATGACAGAAGTAAGGAGTTTCCTAGGTTTGGCAAGATATTACAGAAGGTTTGTGAAAGATTTCTCGAGGATCGCTGTTCCACTAACTAACTTGTTAAAGAAAACCACAAAGTTTGAGTGGTTCGACAAATGTGAGGAAGCATTCCAAGAACTGAAGAGACGTTTAACCACACCGCCTGTCCTTACCTTGCCCGAGGAAGGGAAAGAGTATACTATTTATAGTGATGCCTCCAAAAATGGGCTAGGTTGTGTATTAATGCAAGATGATAAGGTCATAGCCTATGCCTCTAGGCAACTCAAACCCTATGAGAAGAATTACCCAACTCATGACTTGGAGTTAGCAGCAGTAGTTTTCGCCTTAAAAATCTGGCGGCATTACCTTTATGGGGTACCATGCAAGGTATACACTGACCACCAAAGTTTAAAGTATATTTTTACTCAAAAGAAGATCAACTTAAGACAACGGCGGTGGTTGGAACTTCTGAAGGATTACGATCTGCATATTCAATACCATCCAGGAAAGGCGAATGTAGTGGCAGATGCACTTAGCAGGAAAACCCAACATTGCTTGAATGCACTGGTAAACGCCCAACCTAAGATTTTAAGGGACCTTGAGGCCATGGCCATCGAGCTTGTTTCGCCAGGACGCATGGATGGGCTGTTGATGGCATTAGAGGTGCAGCCTTCCCTCATATAAGAAATTAAAACAAGTTAAAAGGATGATGCATAGCTAGAAAGGATCAGGAGGAATATGGCACAAGGAAAATTACCTGGTTTCGTAGTACGTGAAGATGGGACATTAAGGTTCTAGAATAGATTGTGTGTGCCTGACAAAGAGGAGATAAAAAGAAAGATTTTAGAAGAGGCTCATAAAACACGGTACTCAGTGCACCCAGGGGGAACAAAAATGTATAGAGATCTGAGGCAATTTTTCTGGTGGGATAACATAAAGAGAGAAATTGTGGAGTATGTGGACAGATGTCTGACATGTCAAAGAGTGAAGGCGGAACATCAACGACCAGTGGGCGAGCTAAGACCCTTGGAGATCCCTACCTGGAAATGGGATTCAATTTCGATGGATTTTATTATGGGTTTACCCCTTTCTACATCTAAGAAAAATGCTATTTGGGTCATTGTGGATCGACTTACTAAGTCGACCCACTTTATACCGATTCATGACACTTAGGGTATCGAGAGACTAGCACAACTATATGTAAAAGAAATAGTTCGATTGCACGGCATACCAAAAGATATAGTGTCGGATCGAGACCAAAGGTTTCAAGCTCGGGTTTGGCAAGCTCTGCAAAAAGCTTTGGGGATCAAGTTAAACTTTAGCAGTTCATATCATCCTGAGACTGATGGACAAACAGAGCGAGTGAATCAGATCTTCGAGGATATGTTGAGGGCATGCGTACTTAACTTTCAGGGAAAATGGGAGGAGTATCTACCATTGGTGGAGCTATCAATCCACCATCAAGATGGCCCCTTTTGAAGCACTATATGGGAGGAAGTGTAGGACTCCATTATGTTGAAGTGAGCTTGATGAAGCACTAATCATAGGGCCTGAACTTATTTAGGAAACCACTGAAACGATAAGGAAGATTCAGGAACATATTAAAGCAGCTCAAAGTAGACAGAAGAGTTATGCAGACAAAAGAAGAAGGCCACTAGAATTTCAGGTGGGAGGCAAAGTATTCTTAAAGGTATCCCCCATTAAAGGAGTGAGAAGATTCAACATCAGGGGCAAGCTAAGCCCTCGATATATCGGACCCTATGAGATCATTGAGAAATTAAACCCTGTAGCTTACATGCTGAATCTACCCTCGAAACTTGAGCATGTACATAATGTCTTCCACATTTCACAGCTCAGAAAGTATATTCCAGATCCACATCATGTCATTTTAACAGAACCCATAGAGGTCGCTGAGAATTTAATGTATGAAGAACGCCCTGTACAAATATTGGATTATAGAGTCAAACAACTCCGGAATAAGAATATTCCATTGGTCAAAGTTTTATGGACCAATCATGATTCAACTGAAGCTACATGGGAAACCGAGGAGGATATGAGAAGCAAATACCCGTACTTGTTTGAGGTATGGTGACCATTCCTTGAAATTGCAAGTTTCGAGGACGAAACTTATTTTAATTGGAGGAAGGCTGTAATAGCCCGAACCTAATATACATTCTAATGAACCCAATTTATTTTAATTACAAATTAATCAAGTTGGGTGCCGCATTTTCATTTAACATTTTTAAATGTTGTTGTATATTTGTATTTGTACAGTGCAGGTTGAAACGACGATGTGGCCTCAAATAAGGCAATATTAAACTCCTTAATAATCCTTCAAATAAACATTTATTTGAATAATCACCGGTCTGAAACGTACTAGCAAGAAAAAGAATAACATCTGCATAAAAAATTAGTTATAATAAGAATACTACTACTACTACTACTACTACTACTACTACTAATAATAATAATAATAATAATAATAATAAGAATAATAATTCACAAAAAAAAACTAACTAAACCGACATAATCAAAACAAAAATCAACACGAATTAATTTACAACCCAAAACCACAAAAACCTCAAAACTCTTGTCCTCTCTCTCTCTGCCTCACCGATACCCCGACCCCCCTTCCTCTGTTTTCGCTCGCCGGAAAAACCGGCCCTCCAGTCGTCTGCTGCCACCGACCACGCCGGTCGTGTCATCCACCATCGCGTCCTGCCCTGCCCCGCCCGTTGGAGCCCCCCAAACTGCGCAGCCCCTATCCTACCGCGCGAACCGACCCCTGTTTCTGCCGCCGGTTCTACCACCCATCGCAGTCGTGGGGTTCGCCGGCCACCCGTGTGCTGCCCACTGCCACCAGTCTCCACCACCACCCACCACTCCTCCTTGTTCTAGCTCCCAAGCTAAGTTGGAACCTGAAATCCTAAACCTAATTTAGTTGAATTTTTGGGTTGTTTGAGATTGAATTTCTTGACTAGGTGATGTAATTAGCATTAGTATTCATCTATTTGCAAGGTTCTAAAATTGTGGTAGATATTTGTGTTGGGGTGTGAATTGGGGGAAAGTGACAGAGAGTATGGAGTGAGAGATTGAGGTCATGGCTAATTTTTCAATTCGCTTGTGTTTATGACAATTTATTGAAATTGTTAATCCAGGTGACTGATTGAGTAGAATGCCTACGTTTGATGTTATACGATTATATTACAAAATTATGGACAGGTTTGGATGATTATTAAAATTATTACGCAGCTCGAAGGATCCGTAGTGATGCAGGTCAAATGGAACAGATACTAACTTGTTAAGGTTTGTTGGAGTATCGTAACTGTGGCTAGGGTGATATACAGTGACACAACATGATTTGAGGCGTAATATGCTTAATATAAGCAATGTGATAAAACGGAAACATCCTATGCCGGTGTATGATTTGCCACTAAGGGGTACTGAACAAATGACCTCGGGTACAAATTAATGAAATAGTGTTTGCTTGATCAGCTCTAATATCCGAGGTTCCATTCCTGTTGTTAAGGGCAACCTAGATAGTTGTATTCCTTTGGTATAAGTTTATGACTTTATGACATTTGATGTTGATCGATGTCGTTAGGTTATCGAGTGAATATGAATTGTTAAGGTTGAAAATAGTTTGGTTATGTTGTAAATTGTGGCTAGATGTACTCTAGCCATGGAACCTATGGGTGGTGATTAGCGATGATTGGAATGCTATGGGGGTTGGGGTAGAAGTGGAAGTCAACCAGTTCCTTTCAAATGAACCATTGTTTGCTAGGAAACGAAGAGTTTAATAGTTGTGCAGTGAAATTACATAAATTGAAAGTGTTCGTTATTGTTGCAAAATCATTAGCAAATTAGCAACGTTCCCGGAATACTATGTGGATAGGTGATGTAGTTAATGAAATGAGATAGATATTAAGGTGGTACCTTATATATAAGTAACAAGTTATACCTCTTATGCAGATATATATATATATATATATATATATATATATATATATATATATAGATAGATATATATAGATATATATATATATATATATATATATATATATATATATATATATATATATATATATATATATATATATATATATATATATATATATTATATATATATACACATATATATATATATATATATATATATATATATATATATATATATATATATATATATATATATAAAATATATATATATATATATATATATATATATATATATATATATATATATATATATATATATATATATATATATATATATATATATATATATATAGGTATATATGGAAAATGGAATAAATAGTTTAATAACTTAAGGTTAATCCCAAATCTTGTATAATTATAAACCTTTACAACAATGATAACGACATCGGTGATAATAACACTAATAGTCACATTATAATGAGAACGATGTACAAGGACATGAATGTAATAATCATGAACTTGTACCAGTAACCCGAACAAGTAATAGTAATAAGTTGAGAAGACTTAATAAACTTCATAACCTCACACTAATTGGGAAAATGACTTATTAAAGCAGAAGTAAGGTTACATCGGTCGCTTCAGGCTGCCACAAACAATTTTCACGTAAGTTGGAGAGAGGCTTTTAAAGATCACGTACGTACATTGCCTGTGCTCTTCGGAAACTCACGTATTTCTCAGCAATGAAAATTAATATAAGATTCATTTAATGAACTAATTTCTACAGTGTTTTGTCACATAAACTAGTGGCCCCGCCCAATGACTAATCATTAGGGCTTATGCCCTTCAATATACCCGCGCGTAGTGTCAACTCAAGCTTCTCGATCGGCCTGGGGGGCGAGCACCTAGAGTATGATCGTTTCAAGACGTACGTCGACCAATAGGTCCACTTCCAGATAATAATCAGCAAATCTATTTTATTTATGCATTTTCTCTCTCCTGTTTGCAAATTAAAAATGTTTTGAAATGCGGGCGCCCAACTATTTATGTATAACATTTATTTCACTACATGGGGTTGTATGTGCTGGGCTTCGGCTCATTATTCGAATGTTTTATGTTTTTGGTTTTAGGAAAGGGATCAGTGAATAGCCCACCCCGTGGAAAACCCGAAGGTAGTGCAAAGTGAAAGAGGTGCTAAGGTTTTTTTGCAGAGGAATCGCTAGACAAGTGCTCATAGTAGTCCTTAAGTTTGACATCCCAGGAACTAGTTAGCTATATATTATTTTAGACCTTATGTTATTAATAGGCAATACTATGCTAACAAATGTGTCAAATATTCTGAATTGCATAATTGGTTGCATGCATGTTTCTTTTCAATAGCTGATTATGCAAATGAAGATTAGTAAGTACAGTATTATAGGTAGACCCAAAAGCCTTGTTCCGTTACGGAACGGCGGTAACACTCCCGATTTAAGACAGACTTCCGCCGTTAACAAGTAGTAGATACGTAATAAAACCAGGCTAATCAATCATTTAGACTGGGGGCATTACACAAAGTCTGGATGTTTCCATCAACAGGCTAATGGTAGGAAAGCGGCTAACTTTATCGAAGCCTTGAAAAGAGAAGAATGGTGTGCTTTATTCTAAACTGAATGGTCTCGAGCATATTGTTACATGGTTTTTTTCAACACTTTTTACTTCTACTATTACATTGCAGATGGAGGAAGTATTTCATGCAGTGTCATCCAAGCGACGGAGGACATGAATGCTAGGCTTTGCCATCCTTATAGTGAAGAAGAGGTTGTTTATGCTCTACAGCATATACATCCGAGTAAGACTTTGGGACTTCGCAGACTTAACCCTTTCTTTTCTAAAAAATTCTAGCATGTCATTGGTAATGATGTATATATCAAGAGTTGTACTTGCGGTATTGAATGATGCCCCTATACCTCCAAGCCTTAAGCACACTCATGTGGTGTTTATCCCGAAGAAACAGAATCCTACAGACCCAATTGAGTTTCGCCCCATAAACTTGTGTAACGCGTTAAATAAGCCAATTATGAGGTTGATTACGAATAGATTGAAAGAGATTTCACCACCCATTATCTCATGAAATCAAAGTGCTTTTACACTGGAGCGGCTGATTACTGATGACATGCTGGTGGCATTTGAAATGTTCGATTCTATGCCGTGCCACTCGATTGCCATGGGTAGTATGGTTGTAAAGGTTGGCATATCAAAAGCGTATGACAAAGTAGAGTGACGTTTTTGGAAGATAGTAATGTTGGAGTTAGATTTTAGGCAAGGCTGGGTTGACTTAGTGATGTATTGTGTGGGAACGACAACTTTCTCATTCTCTATAAGTGGGGAGCCTAAAGGTTTTGTCAAGCTGAGTAGAGGCATGTGACAAGAAGATCCCATATTTTCATATTTATTTTTGTCTCGTGTAAAGGCCCTCTCCTATTAATTGATAACTGCTTTGTCGAATGGGACATATTGTTGGTCACCAGGTATGTCCAAGCGTGCCTTTGGTTTCCCATCTTTTGTGTGCTCACAACTCAATTGTATTTTGTAAAGCTAATAGTAAGCAAGCAGAAAGAGGTAAGAATATGCTCCCACTCTATGAGCAGGCATCGGGGCAACAAGTAGATTACAACAAGTCCAATATTTGTTTTTAACAACGGGGTTCCTCAAAGTTGTAGAGACGAGGTAGTTATCACTCTAGATATGAGGGAGGTACTTTCCCACGAAAAATATCTAGGGTACCAGCTTATGCTGGGAGATCAAGAAGGTAGGCGTTTACTTTCAATAAAAGACCGAATACCAAACAAATAAAGGGATGGTTGCGTAGAATTCTTTCATGAGCGGGTAGAGAGGTACTTACGAAGGCAGTAGCTCAGGCAATTTCTACCTGCACGATGAGCATCTTTAGACTTCCGGGGGAGTTCTGTCAAGACATTCACTCTTTAGTCAACTACTAGTAGTGGGGAGGAAAAGAAGGCATAAGGAAGATCCATTGGCTGAGTAAGAAGAAGCTGTGTGATTCAAAATCGGATGGAGTGCTAGGCTTTCGTGAGTTTGAGGATTTTAACACTGCGTTACTGGCTAAGCAGCTATGGCTATTGATCCATAACCAGTCATCCCTTGTGTTCCAGTTTTTTAAAGCTAGGCATTTCCCTGATTACGCGATACTTGATACGAAGCTTGGGTGCAAAGGGTCAAGGTGGTTGGTGGGTGAAGAATTCCCTTTCAATGTTCGAGAGGAGAAATGGTGACCACGGCCTATGTCTTTTAAGGTTGTAACACCTAGGAAAGTCGAGCTATCTTGATCCCGGCTGGTAGCAGATTTAATTGATCATGATTAAAGGGCGTGAAGGGCGTCCATGGTGGATACCATTTTCTTATCCATTGATGTGGAAATTATTAAAGCTATACTTTTGTGCAACTCGTGGCCACAAGATCGACTAATGTGGCATTATTCCAGTGATGGGCAGTATTCTGCCAAATCTGCATATCATCTTGTTCAGGACTTAAAGAAAGCAAGTGACCCAATGTCTAGCTATAAGAAGTATAATTACTAGAAAGACCTGGACACTTGTTATTCTCGCAAAGATGAAACTTTTGGCATGGACAGCCACTGACAAGGCTATTCCCTCAAAACTCGCCCTTGCTAAGTGGATACCACGTTTGTGCTGTCGTCGTAATATTTGTGGGGAGTGGGAAAAGTCTGATAGACACGCTTTATTTGATTGTCTGTTGGCTCGGGAAGTGTGGAAGAGGAGTAAGTTTGACACTAGACTTTGGGACACTTCAGGGTCAGTGCTGGAGATATTCGTGAATGCTAAAACAATGTTGGGTGAAGAATGGGGTGAGTTCATTGCGATTGCATAGGCCAGTTGGAATGCTAGGAACAACTGGATTTCTGGACAATCGGATCATTTGCCTCTTCGCTTGGGTATGGTGGTGAGGGACTGTCGTGGAATCATGGTTGTATCTGAGGTGGTGCAAGGGGTCAACTTCCATAATAAAGCAGAATACATGGAAGCATTAGGATGTAGATAGACTTTGAAATCGGTACTAGAACACGAGCTTCTATCAATCACTATTGAAGGAGATTGCCTGAGCCTTATAGCGAAGCTAAAGAGAAGTGAATACACAAATACTGAGTTAGGCTTCGTGATTGTACCTTGCTAGTCATTTTAATTTTTGTACTTTTAATCATGCTAAGAGAGGTCGGAATAGGGCACACTTACTCACTTTCAACAAAATGATGCTTCGTCTAGAGTATGGTTGGATGGGGCCCAGATTTTATTCTTGATCTGGTGGCAAATGACTTATGCGATGCGGTTTTTGAGTAATTGATTGAAATTCTCACTTTCTACCCAAAAAAAAAAAACGATAAGTCCGTCATAATAAGTTGCATTATATATGTTCAAAAATATTATTTTGCTTGGATTACAACATCTAATTTCCCCATATCTATGATTTTGTTAACAAACTTGGCGAGTATATCAGTACAATGACAGCTAAAAATTCTTATGTAGAAAAATACACTCATCAGTGCAAACAATATGACACTTTTATTGCTATTGTATTTTTATGTGCAAAACTAATACAAAAACTCATGTAGATGTGATTATAATCTTAATATCCTAAATACAAAGTATATATTATACTCTCAAGAGTTTTTTTTTTTTTTTTTTTAATCCTACACATAGGTACAAAATATATGTCCTAGATATCTATTAATAACTCTTTGAAGACTTTTTTGTTTTTTGATCTATATGCTTTTTTGATTGAATCTATAACTGATGAGGAATAATGTCTTTGCCCTTTTAACAGTTGGCATAAAGGACTTTGTGCAAAATTATATTTACATTCATCTAATTGATAGCTCTACATTTTTTTTTTGTGGGGGGGGGGGGATTACTTGTTTTAGTTGATCAAAAGAAACACAGCTTTATAGAAATAAAATTGTACTCTATGTCTCACTTTCATAGTTATAATTGAAAAAGTTACTCTATAAAATTTTAAGAGTGCATTATTATAGACTCATATTAAATAGGTATTATCCCTAAATTTACCTTTCCATCCTTATGATTTGTAATTGACCCACACTTAAGTATTTAAACCTTGGATAAATTTGTCCTGACTATTAAATTTTTTTTTATTCAGATGAGTTACAAAGGCAGTACAATACAATGGGAGAAGGGGAATCAAACCTGAGATCTAGTGTACCCACGACTTTAATCTTAACCACTCTACTTAGATCTCATCGTTATTAAATGTTGTAATTTAAGTAATCAACTATGGTAGTCTTTTAGAACAAATCAAAAGAAAAATTATGACGATAAAAGCAAAATGGACGAAATATATTGCGTTTATGCTCCCATTAAAAAAATAAAAACTAAAAGTTTTATGTAGGGCTATATATCATTATTATCAATCATCGCAGAAGACAGTTTCATAGTTTAATACGACAACATGCTTTGGGCCTTGGGCCAGGTTTTGCAACCTAATTGTTTTTTTTTTTCCTGGTGTCTCCGAATTTTACACGCCATAACAGCCTTATTCAGATTGCATTATATCTGGGGCCTACAAGGGGCCCGTGCATCAAAGGGGAATGGGCCACATAGCCCATCCATAATACTGTATATTCCAGCTTTTGTGATCCATGGCCTTGTCCGTAGCCCAACAAGTAACAACACCCCCCAAAAAAGAAAAAGGGCAAAAAGAAACAAAATAAAGAAAAACATAGGGACAATGCAATTTTGTTCACTGCAATGTCAAACATTTATGTGTTCGAACCTTAGAAAATTTGATAGAAAGAAAAAATTTTGAGAAAGTAACATTTCTTTTCTTATGTTTGGTTTAGAGAAATCACAAAGAAAAAAAAAATATAGAGGAAATTTAGGTGGAAAAATGTTAGAAACAAGTGATAAAATTTTCCTCATAACATTATGCACAAAGTTAGGAAAAAATTTCCAAAAGAATTCCCTACCTCCTCAAACTTTACACTGCTTAGATGATATCAATATAATTCAAGTAATTCATCAACATTTAAATTTCTCATCCAAATTCTTGTATTTTTTCCTCAATCTAAACAGGGAAAAAAAAAAACTAACTTTCTCTCAACTTTTTTTTTCCTTCGACTTTTCTTTCCACCAAATTTTCTAAGGATCAAACGGAATATCAAATTTTTCAGAGATCAAACAGAGCCTTAACAATTGTTGTTGTCATTGCATCAATTAGTGCAAATCCCCAATGAGTATTTGTTTACAACTTATGGAATTTGATACTGATATATCGAGCTTGTTCTTTTCGTGGGTAAATTTCAAAATACCAATCTATACTAATCTCAACCCACTTCAATCTACTTCAATCTACTTTCATTATTTTAACCAAGTTTAATTTATCACATAAAAAAAATTCAATACACTTCAACCTACTTCGATCTATTTTAACCTACTTCACCCTACCTCAACCTACTTTAACCCACTTCACCCTTTTATCCATCCCAATTTACCCACGAAAAGAACAGGTCCATCAGTAGACTTAAGTTAGTAAATGATTTTTGTACGATAAGAACCATTTCTTATAGTCATGAGTCGAAATGCTCATTCAATAAAGGCCAATAAACCCAATTAAATTTGTAACATGATTAGTAATAAACAATCATTTATCTAGCCATAAATTGATCGATTTTTCCAACAAGGGCAATATATCTTTTTGATTTTGAGTTACATACTTTATATGGCATCAAACTATCTATAGTTAGAAGGTTGATTTTGAATGTCAACAAGCCTTCATATTAGGAAATTGTATATGAAAACCCTATGCCACAATTTGAATGTAGAGAGTACTCACGTAATAGGACATGTTTGCTGCAGTACCTCATTTAAATATATAAAAGGCATCCTTGACCTTCAAACACCTGCTACATCCTCAGTAAACAAATGAGCCGATTTAATGACAATACCAGCAGACATCCTCGGTAAACTACTGTACATTTTTGCAAAAGCGTAGCGATCCGCCCTTGCACGGCAATCTGCTCAAGTAGATTCTGCAGGAATTTCTAATGTGCATGTTTCATTTTTATACTAAATGATGGACCACACTCAGCCCAAGTTCTATTCTCTTCTCTGGCGCAGGCTGTACTTCCCAACATAGCCAATATTGTTGGGTACGAAAGGAGAACTTAGACGTGTGATCCAGCCAGCAAAAACGGCTGCTTTATATTAGACAGAAATGTCACATACCAACCAGCTGGATACTTTTTTCTAATACGGTCTCACTGCTTGTTACTGATAAGACTGCGTATACTTGGACCTCCAGTTAAAGAATTCGCAGTGGCTGATTTGGCATCAACTAGCTCAATGCAGACGCATCCGTGTACCTATCTTAATTCTCACTTTGAATCGTACACACGATCTTCGAGCTGGGGAATGGGGATAGTGAACAACACACCAGTAGCCGCGCAAATGCACATATATCTACATGCTCACTTCAGTGCCTATACTTTCACCTGAATTATACATTCCTCGCCAAAATACCTGCTTCACAGCCACCAGCGCACAAGAAAAGGAAAATATCATTACCCATGATAGGATTTCTAGAATTGAGGTCCTGGCTAGTCTTAGGTTTAGTACTCTTGTAATTGAAGTGGCAGAGCTGGTTTTTAGGGTAGCAAGGATGTATCCCATGGTCTTAGCACGAATGTACGATGTTAGCATGCACATGCTTAGTTAGACCAGAAGCGAGTGAAAAACTCCCATAGAATGATTTTCCATCTTCATATCTAGGTAACACAAAGCCGTGTAAAAGTGTGTCAGGGTGTGTTATCAAGAGGCAGCTTGTGCAGACGTTCTCCACAGCAATGGACTCACCAGACAAGGAACACAATGGACATTGTAGCCAATAGAGACAGGTAAGTGGAATGAAAATGAAAAAGATTTGACCATTCCCACCGAATGATAACGAATAGATTAACTGTCATGGTTACATCAAAATGGTATTTTTGATACGAGATCAGGAGAAGAAAACAAAACAGGAAGTATTCGGCAATGCCACATACCACTTCTCATGCCCAGAACAGTATTATGTCAGTGCAACATCCATGGATTGTTCAGGGCAGTTTTGGTCAAGAGGCAAATTGTGCATCAATACCGGTCACAATTTACATATGGATGGAAAATTGTGCAAAATTACCTTGGACTTGACATATCTACAGATGATTCACTTGTGTTACTCTCATGTGTGGGTTGTATATTCAGCACCCAATGCCGAAGGCACATAAGAATCTAGAAAGCACTTTCACAAGAGATTGTCAGCTTACTTCTGGTTGAAGCAATGGAAAGAAAGTCCACTTGTTCTCTGGGCCAAGTTCCTTCCCAACCTTCTCATCTGTCCACCACTCAGAGCCAAGGGTAGAGTTGGTGGGAATCTCTCTTTCACAATTGTCGAAATTAAATTCTTTGACAGATCCAAGAGAGAAAGAAGACCACTTGCGCTGACAATCCTTCAATTCACCAGAAATCTCCTCAGGGGTTTCAGTTGAAGCATCTTTGGCGCACAAATTGCAATTTTCAACTTCACGAGAAATAGCATCATTCTTCCTTTCTACTATTTCCTGTTGTGGATCTGCAGCCACTACTGCTATCTTCTCAACAGATATCTGAGAGCCTTCACAATTGACCTCAAATGATAGTCTGTGATTGAGCAGAACCTCTTCAATCACAGATCTGGTTTCTGAGTTGGCCAAGGATGCCACTTCAGAGATGTGGATCTCCTGGGGTAGATTGTCATAAGAGGCAAGTCCTACACTATCTGGAGTGAGAGATCCGGATCCTCTTCTTGAATCCCATTTCCAAGAATGAAATTTCTTTGATTCAAATATCTTGGAAGCATCAACCATGCGAAATTCAAGGACTTGGCGTCTATCAGCATAGGGAGATGACATGCCAGATGCTGAATTTGCTGAACCAGGGGACATGAGATGATGAAGTTCATAGCATGACATTGCCAGTTTCTGACTGGTTCCACTATTCCTCCTGGCCCGGTTGAGCGATGAAGTGAGTAATTGAGCGAAAGGCACTTCAGGCGATGACGGAGTAGTTAATTGCACAGGTTCAGCGGGGGGAGTCACAGCCGCAGTCGATGGTTCTGTGGTGAAGGCTGAAAATACAGGAGGTGTGACCAGCTGTGTTTCATGGGCATAGGGACCAATTGTGAAAATATGGGTTTGCCCAGCTGAGGAATACCCATTTACAGTTAGGGCAAGCAATCCACCAGGTGAGTGGATGGCAGTGGGTGGATCAGATTGCAGTGGAGAGGATGGAGGCGCAATAAAAGGGACTACTATGGAAGTTGAAGGGTTTGGGTTGTCGGCAACAGTAGTGGTGCTCTCAGCCACAGTGGACTCTGGGACAAGGGCAGCATGGCTGATCCTCTTGCTGGCTTTAAGAGAGCCAAAACACCAGTAAAGACTCAAGCAGCTTCCCCATCTCCTCTTCTGTAATTGGATAACCATAACCATGATTAGAGTTCAAATATACATTATGTCCCAATGCAGATAATCGGACAGGATCATATGAAAGAAGTCAGGGAACATATATCTTAGTTAAACCAACCATGACACCTGGGTCAATCTAGCAAAGTATGTGCAACATTTTTGCCGTTGATCTAACTTCCAACAATCAATATATAGTTCTGGACAAATTGCTTGAAATTGCCACCAAACTCATAAGTAAATTCTTGCTACGCAAAAAGTATGCACTTAGTATATCAAGTCTGCAAGCTCACATTGCTTACAGAGTGTCAATACTCAACAAATAATTGTTCAACAAAAGCAATGATGTCGAATGCAAAGGCTAGCAAAAATGTTTCAATGTAACCATGGCATTGACCATTCAGCGCCTGACTTAACTTTCATAATACAGCAAATCCCAATTCTTGGAGATATCATCTTCAGGTCATGAAGTAGCTTAGGTTTTGCCAATGATAATATCCACTCTGTCCTTGTTCTCAATATTCAAATCAACAAAGAACTTCATTTAGACCTTTAATCTCAGTATGTAATCGATTCAAATCACTGGATTGGAAAATTTAGTCGGTTTGCATAATAAGAGTAGATTTTTATAGCGTTTAAACTCCTTGAATAAATCTTACAATATTGTTTGACCAGTGCAAGACAAGACATTAGCGCAAGGCCCAAATTTTCTAATTTCCTACAACAGGAACATAACTCATCGCTTTGACGTTTTGACACCAACTAATTAATACCCATAGAGATGATTTTTTTTAAAAAAAAAAAAGGGAACAATTACCCCCCCCCCTTTTTTCTTTTGACCTTCCCTTCAACAAAGGCAAGGAAAATCCACATCGATAACTCTTTCCACCGCCGGAATTTTTCGAACTCAGAAGGGCAAAAGCAGTAATAGTAATTAGCAATCAAAGGTTTTAATTATACTCGATTTGCCATCAAAAAGGTTAATAAAAGTGGGGTTTAAAGTTGCGCATCATGCTTTTAACTGTTATGGGTAAAGATTTCCTAGCTTTCAAGAGCTACTGCTGATCTAAAATGCAAAGCCAACCAACGGTTTCGCTTTCTTTTTTGTTTATCAGCTCCCTTAATCTCTTATTTGGTTAATCATATTCATACATGATCCTGATCAGTGAACCTCACCAGAAAAATCAACTACCAAAAAGTGAATTCAGTCGTCTAAAGCTCAAATTTCGCACAAAAGAGCCTAAAATTGCAAATCAGAAATAAAATTCAAACAAAATTTCAGTATTAATCTCTCAAAAAAAGGCGGCTTGAGAAAGAAACAAAGCAATTAACTCAGTACCTGAGCTGAAACAGGCTGAAGTCGACCCTCAGCAGTGACGATTGCTGCCGCCGCCGCATTCACCGTCTCAACGCTGCTATTCACACTCGCCATATCACCGGAAAATCACTCCAAAATTATTCAAAAAACTCCCACAAAAAAAATCAGGATCTGATATAAACACAGAAATACAACCAAAATTCAATCGCCGAAGATCAAGAAAAGCATAATCATCGACATCAGAATCAAAAACATCAAAATCCTCATATGAATCGATGAATTCAAACGCCGATTCCAGAGAAAATCAAACAAATTCAGAATCCGACACAAGTATTCAATCAACGAAGATCAAGTATCACAGTAATCCGCATTTCGATTCAATTCTCTCTCTCTCACACACACACAAGTATCTCCTCCTCAATTTCTCTCTCTAGGGAGCATTAAGAGATGATTCTGGAGCGTAAATAAAAACAAAATGATAATGTAAATAATTAATGAACAACGCAAATCCTTTTATAGATGAGCTGCTTAATCTGCTTGATGACGAACTTGGTTCATTTTATGCTCTAGGCTTTAGCTAAGCTGGCTCCGTAGTGCGAAGTAACGGATTACACGGAACGGGGAATGGGGACATAGATGAATTACTATAATAGCCCTGACCGTTTGCATGGATTTTAACGCCGTCTCTTCTATTCTTTTCTTTTTGCCTTCTTTTCTGGATTCGGTTTGGATGGATAAAATAAGTTTTTTTTTTGGAGGGGGGGGAATACGTAGACAGCATGAAAGATAATATAATATAATTACACTAAAATAGAAAATGGGAGAATCAAGCATGATATCTAATGTATACAATATTTTAGTCTTAACTACTAGACTAAGATCTTAATATAATAACATGCAAGATTGAAATCAGATGAAGATATAGAATTTGAGTCTCAATAATGAATTGAAAACAAAAAAATAGAGAGAAAAAAATGTAGGGTTTTAACCTTGAATTAGACGACGAACATATAAAATTTGACCTTCAAAAGTGGGTAAAAGAAAAAGAAAATGTAGGGTTTGAACTTTGAGGGTTAGAGTGTAATTAATATTACTTGACTTATTACTCGTTCTTTTTAATTTATCAAATGTAACTTACTATTAATGAGTGTTAATTACGCTAATAAGTGTTGATTGAGCTTATTAGCGCAGTAATGATAATTAGAAAATATAATTAAGTATTGATCAGTATTAATGATTGATAACCAATGTTGATTGATGTTGTTAAGTGCGAATAAATTGGTGACATATTGATGATATCATTCTTTCTACATGATAGATCCAAAATTTTAACTAAAGAACCAAGATTTTTGAATAATTTCAAATAAGATCATATTATATTTTGATGCAAATATAATACAACCATAAAATGGATGTAAAGTCATGATATCAGTCTGTTGTTTTTTAAGTACATTCATCCCTTAATTACAATCAAGTTTGAAAAATATGTTAGAATAAATATTAAATAGATTTATAATGTGAAAATGGGTTCTAAACCAATGAAAACAAAAATAAATTTTTAGAAAACAAATTTTAGTAGTAGGAAAAAATAAATAGTTTTGATAATTTTTTTGATCTTGAATATTTTATTTTACTGGAGTCGAGCTACTGTTGATCCAATAAATGATAGAATTTTCCCATCAAAAATTTTCTCCATTCACAAGACTCGAATTCAAAACTCTATTTAGAGAAAACAAATGTCAAACTACTTGAATAAATCTGTGCAGCGTTTGACAATAAATATAAGATGAAGTGCATACAATACAATACAATATGTGATGAGAAGCATCAAATTTAAAACGTTATGGGCGTTGATATTTGACTGTTTGTTGTTGACCCGCAGCCGAATTTCCTGAGCGGAGGCGCATGCATACTCATGATGCATGCAAGCTAAGAAACTCCTGAAATGCTTTTATTGGGGTTCCGATTCATTTAAGGCGCCGCCCCGGGGAAAGCGGGGAACGTGACTCCCGTGACTTTGTTACTGAGTTTTATTTCACCTTGGCTTGTACATTCCACATCAATAGATAGAAGAGAGTACATTACATTAAGGTGGGAAACATGTCTTTTTGGGATGTGCAAAATGGACAATACATATCATAGGAATACGTACGATTCTTCAAGTACAATTTTTGCATGTACGTATAATTAAGCTATGACAATGAGCTTCTTTAACTTAGTTGGCTTAAGAAAATAGGTGGTTGTTTAAGTGGCCTATCTTTCTTCATTTGTATCAGCAGCTGTTGTTATGCACGACCTAATGAGTTCTTTAGTGTTGGAGTTGATTTATGTAAATGTAATTAATTTAGATGTTAAAATTTTTGAAAACATATGTTAAATATCTACACTTATCTTTGCACCTCATTTCCACCAAACAAAGACTAGTATTTATCAGTTGGTTTAATAAAATTTGCGAATTTTGATAAAATATAGTATTGAGATTATGAGTGTTCATTTAACGGTCCAAAATCGGACCGGCCCAAAGACCAGGGTGGATCGGATCGAACCGGACTGAGACCATTCGAGCCGGTCTTCGATCCCCTCGTTTGTCTTTTTCGGTCTTCGATCCGGCACGGCTTTGGACCGAGTGAATCTTGAATTGGACCGAAATCAAAATTAATCTAGGGTTTTTATTTTTTAAGGAGGGAAGGGCCAGAAGGTCCAAAACATAACAAAGAATTCAACTTGAAGCAACAGGCAACCTCACAGCCTCCTCACGACCCACGTAGTCACGCCCCTGCATCACCGCCGCAGTCTCCAGTCTCTCCCTCTCCGCTATGGCTCTTCCGTTCGCCAATCTCATCCCTCTCCTCTACATTTCTGTCCTCTTCTGTGCCATGCAACACTGCGACCTGTTCTTCAATCTTCATGGTAAATTGGTAAGTGTGATGTCTTCCATCTTAATTCAAACTCAAAGTGAGAATTAGAGTTTCTATACAATAAACATTTGAGATTAGTTCTTATATTTTCTTTCACATAAAGTCATAAATACCGAGAAATATATCAAACTTTCATTTCATGATGAGAAGCATAGATGGATACAGTCTATTTAATTTTTAGCTCCATCACATTTATTTGATAAACAAGGTAGCTTTCATAAATTGATTTAAGCTTTTTTGACACATATTTTGTAAGAAAGATCTAAAATCAAATTACAATTTCAAATAATAAAAATATTTATTTAAAAAACTCTATTATTTATAGATAAACAATAACTGGATCTTTGTAAGTTAACAAAGACAACAAATTAAAGAGGAAAAAGAAGGGTAGTGGATTCGTTTTTGTAGGTCCTTATCATGGGTTAAGGGGAATATGCTTTGAAAAGGAAACGATCAGACATGCACGTGTGCAACTCCACTTGTTTGATGAATGTTTAGTGTCCAAGAAAATGACACTACCCTTACTCTTTAGCTTTGATTCATTCCAACTTTATCATCATTATCACCACCAAGTTTTTTAAAAAAATTAAACCAAAAAATTAATCCGGTTAGTACGCTCCCTTCTAAGTACTTAAATCACTCCATCTCGTTATTTATATCCATGTTTTTTACCACAAAACAATGACAATGATGCCCTAACACATTAACACCCCCCCCCCCAAACTTTTTACCCTCTCTCCTCTCTCCTCTCTCCTCTCTCAACATCCTTTGCAGGGTAACCTTTTGTGTGACTTCCGGACTTCTAGTTTTCATAATCCTAAAATATGGGTACTGTAAAGTTGTGAATTATGATGAGAAAATCGAATATATGACGGTAAAAACTAGTGTTTATAGGGTGCGTTTTAAGGTTATTATTTTATTGTTTAATTTTAGTATATTTCTTATGTATTGTATATTATTACTACATTACACACATATAGTATTTACCATTCAGTATTCAATATGAAACATCTGGATATAAATTATAAAATATCTAAATAACAACATGCAGTTGAGATATTTGAATGTTACATGCAACCTTAATCAATTAAAAGATATTTCATACAAAATCATTTTTATATGTTTCTTAAAGTTGACATTCTTACTTATAAGATTATAGAAACGAGCTTACTTACATCAAATTCTCTACATTTTAGTAAAATATAATTTAAATAATATGTAATTAATAGTGTAGTTAGTTCTTTTTTTCCTGTGCGGACAAAAACATCCAAATATCTTAGAAATGGAAGATACAATTCAGGATCAAGACTTCAATGATGAATCACTTTGTTAGATAGATCCACCCCCACGTAACTATAAAAAAGAAACCTTTAAGAAAGCGAAAGTAGAAGATAAAAGCGTCACATCCTGGTGACTTAATGAAAACCATACGTTGCTACCATGGTATGATTGTTTTTTTTTTTTTTTAAATAATAATAGGAAGAGGGTCCCTCCAAATAGCCCTCAATGGGCACTATTTAACTGTAGCTAGCTACTTAGCTGGGCAGTGGGATGATATTTTCTATGGGGTGGAGCTTTCATGAAGATGGCTTAATTTGTGTATTTACTACGAAAAAAAATATTTGACAAAATTATTAATTGGGAAAAAAATATAATTTGGGCCCTACATGGGCCAGGCTAAACAAACACACCACGTGTTAGAGGGCTATTAGGTGGAGTGGTTGGTCCACACTCTAGACACTTATCTATATAATTAAAAGCCACCGTGCATTGTATTTGCTCAATAAAACTTCTCCACCTTTGCTTATGCATATATTCTCCGTATTTGAGGAGGGAAGGGGGAGGAGACAAATATTAATGCTTCAAGTTTGGTGTGTCAATCAAGTAAGAGATTAATGGATGGGAGGGTCAATTACATATGAGTTTCATCTTGTAAATATTATGCACCAAATTTTTTATCTTTAAAACATTGATCTAGGACACAAGTATATTGTAATGAGTTTCCATTATTGGTCGTGTGAATTTGTTTTTCTTTTACTTCGTTCTTATTATTAAAGCCTTTTAAAGTGATCTTAGTTGGCCTTCGAATATTTGTGATGTTAGCACTACTACATTATAATAGATTGAGTTTTCCTTATCATAATATAGAAATTTCTAATTAGCATTTCTATTAAATTTAATGAGAGTACCTTTACTATGCTTTAGAAATATTTTTCTAATTGTATTAATTAAGTATCGCCTGATTTTATGTTCATTTGTTTATGCGACAAATTAAGACTTTTGCTGGAAAATATACAATGTCATAGCTGATTTGCTCTTTGAATTTCATACCGTAAGCATAAAACTCAACGCATTCTTTTTATGGAATTATAATGGAAAATATGTTTAAAATAAAAATAAAAATGTATGTCATCATTGGGAAAAAAAAATTTAGATCATTGATAAAGCTACATATCTCCTAAAAATATGCAAAATTTTAACTTTTTTAAATAATTAACATTATTGTAACTTGTAAGTAACATGCGTATCAAGCAAAAGCAAGGTTTCTTTTTTTTTTATTTTTGAAGTATGTGTATATAAGTACATTGATTTCATTAGTTAGGTGAGATACTTTACATCACCAGAATTGAGCTACTGTTGGTCCAATAAAGGATAAAACTCTTTCATCACAAACTTTCTTCATTTATAAAACTCAAACTCGAGACCTTACTTAAGGGAAACAGTGCAAATCACTTAAATTAGTATGTGCTGGTAATAAATATGTGTATATAAGTACACTGATTTCATTAGCTGGATGAGATAGATGCAAATGTCAGAAATGGACGTCTCAAACGTAATTGATATTGAGCTTAATTTTAAGAGATTGGCAAACTTTTTTCCTTTCTTCTTTCGTCTTTTCCTTTTTTGGGTCAAATTGATGCGATGATGGATAGTTCTTCAATTGGTAATTTGTAGTATTCTTGTTGACTGATAGTAATGATTCTCTTCTTGACAAATTGGAGTATTCCATTGGAATATATTGTGCCTATTGTGACCTTAAAATCGTACACATAATATACAAGCACCAAGAAGAGAACATACACTGTCAGTAATAACAATTAGCAAGTTCTTAGTCTATTGATTAAGACTAAAACTCTAGGTAAATTAGGTTTTAGATTCAGTTATATTGTGCTTTCTTGCTCATTTGAACTATAAATCGATTTAAATAATTTGATACACAGGCCTTGTTCTTTTTGTTGATAAATTCCAATTTATTAACTTCAACCCACTAAAAAATACCAACTTTAACCCACTAAAAAAATACTAACTTCAACCAGTCATATAAAAAATATACCAACTTCAACCTATGTCAACTTATTTCAACCCACTGCAACAAAAAATACCACTTCAACTCACTTCAACCTAGAGTTGGGAAAAGCTGACCCGACATGATCACCGACCCGAAACCGACTCGAAGTTAAGTGGATTTGGGTATAAATTTTCGACCCGTTTAATTAAATGAGTTAAATAAGTCAACTCATTTTTTTATTTTTCATTTATCAATTTACTTTTTATTAGATAATTAAGAATATAAAAAATTTTAGAAATTGTGAATTATGGTGAATCAGCGGAATTTTAAAGAGTAATTGTTTAATGTGATATGTAAACTTAATTTTTAATACTGTAATTACATATTAGTTGAAAATATTAAATGCGTAAACCGTGAATTAAGTGACTGAATTTGACATATTTATCTTAATCAGGTTAAGCAGGTCAACCCATTTAAAAATTAAATGGGTACAGGTCAAGATTTTTCAACCCATTTAATAAATGGGTTAGGTTTAGGTCGAGGAATTCTTAACCCGTTTAATTTCGACACAAACACGAACTCGACCCAACACGACCTATTACCCAACTCTACTTCAACTAACTTCACCCATTTTTCAACCCCTATTTCCTAATGAAAAAAACAAACCTATTCCTTTCAAATAATGTATTAATTGGACTCTCATAGATAGGAAAATTTATGATAAAAAGGTTTTAAGTAGAAGTTATAACTGAAGATGCAAAAAAAAAAAGAAAAAGAAAAAAAAGAGAACAGTTATAAGTTATAACTGAAGGAAGGGTTCACACTTCATGTGCTGGAAGTCTTTTTACGCGGAGTAGATTCTAAATCCAACTTAGATTTGACCTGAGCCTAATGTTGAGGTTGACCCATCCATGTCCACAGCATAGTTTATCGGGGAATCCATTGTTGAGCCCCCTGGATGTCCATCCCACCCAAAATAACCTTTGCAACTGAGGCTATTGTTAAGCCCAAATTCAACCCAGAAAAGAGACATTGTAGATCCCCAACAAAAGTACACACTCTTATCAAGAAATCCAGCCCAGAAACTACAGTCTAGCCCATCTCCTCCATCAAATGGAGCAAAGTTCGTGAGATTCTGTGTCTCTCTGATGACCTTTCTCTCTCTGGCTCTGCCTCGCTGTTTCTCCTTCACAAATTGACCACAAATCTTGAGTGCCCATCATCAAAATCCATGAAATCAGTCACTGGGAAAGATACAAATCTCTGCAATAGATGATTAGGACTTTAATGGCTTCTCCCATTTGTACTCTCTCATTTTGTTGTTCATCCTCTGTAAGAAATACCAAATCAACCATTTATTCCATCCCTTCTTGTTCTTCCTCTTCTACTTTTACTTTACCTTCATGCCTCAAAACACTCAATTTTTGCCTTTCCTCAAGATTTTCTCACATGGGTTTGTGCCATTTCACCGCATGGAGTGGTGTGAGACACATGGGCATCGCAATCTCCCCAAGAACTAAAAAATTAGGTAAGTTTTCTCAGCTGGGTATCTTTTATTTTTCTGGTTTACTTGCGGGATTAATCTGAAATTAGCTGAATTTGGAGCTGCAATTATGTAGGAAAAAGAGCAAAATGTAAAGGGAAAGTTGTTTATGCTTCTTTGTTTGGGGTTGGAGCTCCTGAAGCTCTTGTTATTGGGGTTGTAGCTTTGTTGGTTTTTGGTCCTAAAGGACTTGCAGAGGTTAGTTTGCTTGCTCTTAGCTCATTAATTTTATGTTGAGTGCTCCCAGTCTTATGCTTTTATGTTGTTGGCTGCTTTTTGGGTTGTCATACATCTTTTTTGGCTGCCTTTAATCAATTGAAGTGGTGACATATCCAGATCCCAGTTAATGATGTTGGAATTGGATGGTAGTTGGATACGCAGAAGTGTCTTATTATCCACACCTAGTGATATATCAGTTTGTTTGCTGCTGTTAACTTCGTAACTAGTCAAGTAAATAAACTTCTGAAGCATCCAGCCTTGGTTTCTACTCTTAGCCAACATTAACTCAACTTGGATCGGGAGGTCAATACGTACAAATCCTTGCACCGAACATGTAGAGAGATTTGTTGAATCCTGCAAAATTCCTTCATGATGAGAGATCTTTGGCAGAGGTTGGTGTAAAGAAGTTAGAATCAAATAGATTCTTCTATAGGAAAGTCAATAACAATACTAATATAATGCTCATTGGATGCTTACTGGCATGCTATGTTCATTGTGTAATATAATCAGGATAATTGCTGAACTGAAATCCATTTAAAACCAAAGGCTTTTCACTAGATTTTTGAGGGTATGACTTGCGAGAGATGTTTTACACTACAGCTGCTGACAATGTGTTGCTTGTCGTACTGCTGAGCTGAATTTCCTTTCGTAGACTGTAACAATGTATTTGGTAAATGCAGGTTGCTCGAAATCTGGGTAAAACCTGGCGTGCATTTCAACCTACAATTAGGGAGCTTCAGGTTTATTGTGATTTAGCTTTGTTAGAGTGCTTTTGACTGTTTCACCTTATTGGTATGGTAGATGTATCTACTTACTATTCTCCACATAGGAAGTTTCTAGAGAATTCAAAAGCACTCTGGAGCGGGAGATTAGTCTTGATGACGATCCAAGGTCAGTGAACAAAATGTATGGATCAAACAATGCCAAGTTAACCTCAAACCAACCGGTTTCCAGCTTTGATGAATCTCAACCTACTCCTGTGGCTGATCCAAGTTAGTATGCTGCTGAAAGTTTTTTTCAATAAAATTATAGAGACGAGGGTGACTGCACTTGTGTTGTCAACCATCCTTTTGACCTAGATATTAAATACTCTCCTTAAAGTGGTCTCTTTTCGCTACTAATCAGCTATTACTTTGTTTGACTATCTCATCTGGCGACAGCTATTGCTATCTTATCTCTGTGCTTGGACATTGGTTGAGATTGAGTGAGACTGCTGACTGCCATGTTTTGAAACCCAAGTTGTAGTCATAGTTCTTGGACTAAGGATAAAGCTATGATGAGGACTTTGCATGGCTGAGTTGATGTGGTAGAGGGACACTTACAGTTGTCCAGATGGGAGAAGAGTTCGGGCAGTTATGCCACCCACCACGACCTCAAACAGCTACTTTATGAACCTCTATATAGCGCTGAGCAGCTATGACTTATGTCTCATCCTCGCCTCACATCCTGGGAAAAAAATTACAGGGTTGAACAGGATGTGGGTCGCCACCCTAGGCGGGATCCTTTTGGGGGGCGGGGGGGTGTTGGGTGACCCATGTGAACCAGAAATACATTCACTTGATAACGCATTGAATTCTACAGCTAAGAGTAGCCTTTCTTTGGATATATTGTTGTCACTGCAGCAGCTAAGTCATGGCTGAAATGCTTCTGTTTGAACGAAATCTTTCATCCATGTCTCTTTCTAGAAGTGCAAAGCATGCAGCTTCTGATGTGTTTCTAATTAATCATTAGTTGGAACAATAGCATAACCTTCATAATAGTCAAGAATTTTGCACCATTTGTCATAGAGATCGGTAGAAAAGGGGAAAAAGGGAGAAAATTAGCGAGAAAGAGGGGAGAAAGGGATTGACATATCTGTGCTCAAATCAATATTTATGCAATAATCAATATTCAATAATGGATAATAGATATAATCACCTAAGACAAATCATCTATTTATAATAGTCTATAGACTTAGAATTCTACCAAGAAACTACCTAAACCAAACCTATATAGAATAGAATACTCAATATTACCTAAATACTCCTAAATATCTTTATTTTGACTTATTTAAAATGGCCTATAAATAAACCTACGAATATTACATAAAAAAATCAAAATAAGATGACTTTCCAAATATTAAAATAAATCGATTCCTAATATTATATAGAATCATAGATTCCCTTTCTTCTTCATCCGCATCATGCTCCCCCAGTTAGAAAAAACTCATCCTCAAGTTTTATAATGAGCTAGAATAAGAAAGTTAAAGCACCGACCCAACATTGATATGTAAGAAGAGCCACAAGAAAAATTCTTCGAATTTTCTCCATGAGAAGTAACCTCGAGAGAATCGGATGCAGGTCTTTGACAACCAAGAGATAAGAATCGATGATGTAGTCAATACAATGAACATCCTTATATGTTATTTCATGCTCAATTTCCTTGTTCAAAATCCGACTTTCTGCATCATAGGTTGCTTGAACTTTTATCACTGTAATAGAACTCTTTAACTTCAGTAGGTTCTGTAGTACCTTCAGTAACCTATGATAGAATTGTCAAAAACTGAATCAGCAAGTTTTTCTTTTGTTTTGCCATGTACTACTAGCACCTTTTCAGCACTATCTGATTGAGTTTTAGTACTCAACTAGTTTTTGCTATTTACTTTATTAAGCGATTCTTTGAGTTCATTCCACCTAGCGTCCATTCTTTTACCAAATTCTAAAATATCTTCTACTGTTCCTTTCTGTGATTCTTCCATTTTTCTGTTGAGTTCTAGTTTTCGTTCGCTTGCTACTATAATTTTGATGTTAAAGGACTCTGTCCCTATCTTAGTACCTCGATTAGGGCTTTGCATAGCAAGCTCAGATTTAGTTATGACTTCCTCCTCTTTCTCATTCCTCTGAAGTTGTGGAAGTGGACTAGCAACACCAGGGTACCTTCCACCAAGATCATAGGAAGCAACCCCATGTGTTTTTTTAGATTTCAAAGTTGTAGTGACTAAATTAGCTTCATAGGCTCGACAACCAGGAAGGTTTCTAGAGTGCGCAGGCCATAATTCTAATTCACAGCAATCATCATATAGATACCTTCCTTGAAGTTCATGAAAAGCTCTTCTTGCATCTCTCCTTGAGCAAAATTTGACACAAGCATGAAAATCAGCTGATTGCCTATATTTCACTACCTCTTCCACATATCGATACAGTGAAAACACTTTATAAAGAATCCTTTTTGTTATCAGATATAATTTATGATGAATAATCACATAAGCAAACATTCTAGGTCATAATCATCCATGCTTGTACATGAAGCAGATAACAATCATGCAGTATCAGCACATGGTCTAGCATAGAATAGCGCAACAAGCATGAACAATGTAGTAGCTAATACCAGCTACAATCAGGAAATAATCTGGAGTTCTAGAACGATTTTCAGGCAGATCTGATTTCTTTTTTTGTTTTTTTCCGTCCTGGGGTCAAAGATCAAGGCTTTTGGGGCTAAAAATCTGCAGTAAGTAGAACATATGGTTGGAGACAAGGTAGTGAGTGATGGCGGCCGACAGGTTATGGTGGCTGTGATGAGGTTGGTGGCTGTGTAAGGCAAGGGCGAGAGTTTCAAGGCTTGAAACAACAATTTATTTTTTTTTCAATTATTTCAAACCATGGGTTTAGTTGGCAGCAAAATTTGGGATATGGGTTGGCTAGGGATTGAGAACTTGCTCTGATACTAAGTTGATAGAGATCGGGTAAAGAAAATGGAAGAAGGGAGAAATTTAGGGAGAAAGAGGGAAGAAAGGGATTGGCATGTCTGTGCTCAAATCAATATTTATTCAATTATCAATAATAGATAATAGATAATAATCATCTAAGACAAATTATCTATTTATAATAGTCCATAGACTTAGAATTCTACTAGGAAACTACCTAAACCAAGCCTATATAGAACAAGAAACTCAATATTGCCCAAATACTCCTAAATGTCCTTATTTTGACTTATCTAAAATAGCCTATAAATAAACCTATGAAAAATTGAAAATTGCATGAAATATCAAAATACGATAAGTTTTCAAATATTAAAATAAATCCTAGATTCCTAATATTAGATAGATTCCCTTTCTTCTTCATCCACATCAATTTGTTGGAGTTCACTAGCCTTGTGTAACTCAAAATGTCATAATTCAGACAATCATGGGCATTCAAATTATTTGACTATTATTAACTTGTCAATGTTCTGATCCTCACGGGGACATTTCTCTCTCTCATTGTAGATGGTGCTCCACCGAACAATGCATATTCTAGTGAGGATTTCTTAAAGATAACGGAGGAGCAACTAAAAGCATCTGCTGGGGCTGTAGCACAGGATGCTGCATCCTCTCCATCAGAAAACCAGATTGAAACTGGTAATAAGCCTCAAGGTTTGTCATTCGCAACTTCCCAGTATGTTCTTTTCCTAGTAAAATGTTCCTTCTATCTATCCACTTTGTTTGATTAGCCTGGTCTTTCAATGTAGACGGAGCTTCACCTGTCGTGTATTGTAGTGAAGAGTACTTGAAGATTACAGGGGAGCAACTCAAAGCATCTGAAGCTGAACAACAGAATGCCTCATCCTCCCAATCAGAAAACCAGATTGAAATCGAGTGTCAACCGCAAGGTTTGTAGTTTTTTCTTTTCCTTGTGATTAAAGGGATGCTGCACTGATTAGAGTACACCCACCTCTAAGCTTGAGTTCAGGGGTTGAATTCGCACATAGAATAATGATCACACCCCCCCCCCCCAAAAAAAACCCCAAAAAAAAAAAAGATAAAGGAGTGCAAGTGCTCATAATTAGTCGATTGAATTTCAGCTGTCATTCAAGAAACTGCCACTGCAATGCCTCCAGTTCAGAAGCCTGAAAGTGACACCTGAGCTGCTGGACAGGATTCCTCATATGCGAGAATGTGTCAGATTAGGCCGCGCACATTACAGTTCCTAAGCAGAGTAAGTGCGAGGCAGATCCAGCTAGAAAATGGTGGTAGACCATTGACACTTATATTTTACTTTTTACCCAATTTTTGAACATATCGGATGTTATTTTGCTGTATAAAGTCAGTGAGGGTTAGTGCAGTGGTGGAGTTATCTCATTGTATTATTGACTGTATGTATGTTACCTCGACACACGTGGAATTGCTGATTTGTAGCTCTGGAATGTGGATATTGTGTGAACAAAGAATTTCTGCTTGTATATTCAACATCCTATTTTTCCTTTTGTACATAATGGTTTAGCTCTCAGGGTGTAAAGAAGTCACATTTCTTGCTAAACTATCATCTACTATTTTTCGTATACAACTGGGAATTTGAGTGCATCTTTGTGCTCATTTCAGTGATCGCATAATTTGATTTCCAGTTTAATTTGCTTCAAGTTTCAGCATAAACTAGAATGCTTTTCGCACTGATGTTCGAGCATAATAGGCTTAAGCAAAATATCGCTGAACAGTACATGTTGCTTGTGTGCTAATCGCTAAAGGACTTCTGAGTTTCTTGAACTCAGTTAGTTTTACAGAAGAAAACGAGTTACTGGTCCTATATATTTGCTATTTGTCTTTCTTGGGCTTGTAAGAGCATTCCAACCGCAGTTCTGGAACTCTGGCTTGCCATATCAACAAAAGTTTCATGATTCTGAAACTTGCATTCCTTTACTTTTCCAACTCATAGAACTCAATTTTAATCATCCAATAAAAGAATATTTGTCATGGATCCAACTTATAACACACAATCTATTTTTTAATTTATTTAAAAATTATATACTTACTCCAAAAAAAAAGAAAAAACAAAAAAAAATTAAAGAATGCCAAAAGTTGGCTTGCGGGGAGAAACGTCTGCCCGTTCTCCCCCGCGTGACACTCCTCTCTCTCTCCTCTCGTATTGCAACAAGTGGCAGCGTGGGGCTCGCGTTTCCCTTTTTCAACCCCTGTGTGTCAAGGGCTAGGAATGCCCTAATGGCGGTCTTGTGGCTGTTTGATGCTAGCTGTAAATTATACGGCACGTATTCCTAATATTCAGCTAGCTTTTTGTCCAAATTATTAGGTAGTCTTGGGTCTGTAGAGTATAGACCCAAGCTTTTATTTATGATATTGTTTTTTACATTTTAAAACTTATTTTGTATTTCTATGGTCTCTCTCTTCTCAGACAATAAAATTTGTTGGTTCAAATCGCACTATATTACTGGATCTAGAGTCTATAAATTATAATATAAGTGTTGCTTCTTTTGCGGTTTGAGAGTTGTATGTCTGCCAATGCTTTAAAAGAAAATAAATAAGAAGAGCATAAAATTGGGCGGCCTTAATTCAAGTTTGAATTATAAAAGAAGCATTGTAGCCTTATGCACTGTTCTTTTCGTGATTTAATGAATCCAACTCACTTCTTCCCATACTCACCCACTCCTTCCCTCTTTCCCACTGTTTCCTACACTTAAACAAAAATACTACTCTATCCCACTCTCACCCACTCTCACCCATTTTCACCCGCTTCTATCTATATTTACTATTTGGCATAGTTTGAAAACCCTTATAATTTATATAATTGTATGTCCCAGTAGTCTGATGCCAATTATAAAGAGTTTTATTTATATTTCAGATGTTATTGGAATATTTCTAAGTTGTGCCATAAATTGTACATAAAATTATTTATGTTGTACGTCTTAAAGAAATGGTAATTTTTGTATTTTTTTAAGTTTGCGTTGATAAGCAAATGTTAGTTATTCGTGAGTGGTAGATGTTTTCAGTTTAATTTTTATATGAAACAAATGGTTAGAAATGGTTTTTCATTGACTCCGAAATTTTTGTTATACATCACCAACATGTGGATTGTTGTTGTGGTATATTTAACACATTATTTTCCGGTCATCATAAATCGTGACACAAAATGCAGATGTTTTTATTCGGTATTCGCGATAGAATTAACGGATGTTATAAATGTTAACGGTTGTAAAAGTAATGGTAATCGTTTACGGTGGCCGGGGGAGTTCGCACGGTTCTGGGTTGGGTAAATCGAGGGGGCTGGGCCCGGGTGTTCGCAGGCTGGCTGAGCTGTTCGGAGGTGGTTGCTGGCATGCTGCTACTGACGAGGAACGGCCGGCGACCGGCCGGCGGGCGCTGCGCATGCTGAAGACTTTCAACGGCAGAGAGGGGTGTGCGAGAGATATGAGGAGAGCTGAGAGTTTAGAGAGAGAGAGGAGAGCTGAGAGCTGAGAGTGTAGAGAGAGAGGAGAGCTGAGAGTGTAGAGAGAGAGCATACATATACATGACACATGTCATGTTCTTATTGGATTTGTGGATTACAGTTGGATGTAATAAGATTGTGTTTGAATAATATTTTTGGTGATATCTGATTTCGAATTTCAAACTAATTTTATCGGTATCGTTAACGTAATTAAGAATTGAGGAATAGTAACGTCCAATTTCAGTCAGACAGTGCAAAAATGTCGCAAAATGTGAATAATTAATTTGCACACAAAAAATGAAAATTGTCTATGTAATTTTCAGTTCAACAATCAATTAATCGTAACCCAATGAAAGTAAACCATATTTGCGCAACGTACAGTACGATATTTAACTTTAAATTTCGGTGAAAATTAACAAATTCCGGAAATACACAACAAAAATTAACATCTGCAACTGATTCAACTCATTTATGAAAATTTAAATTTTTTGGGGACAACAACGACTATCAAACAATATTTTGTAACTGGCTAAACACATAAAGAAATTTTTTTCTATTCAAAATTTAATTTTAAGATCGTTACTTACTATCATAAATAAAAAAACTATATTAAAATACAAAAATATATAACTTAAACGAACTTCCCAACTTTATTCAATTCTTTTCAACTCCTGCCCACTCTCACCCACTCCTTCCCCCCCTTTCCCACGCTTTAAAAAAAAAAAAAATTACTCTTATCAACTCTCACCCACTCCTTCCCTCCCTTTCCCACACTCATCCATCCCACACACATCATTTCCCACTGAAAAGAACAGGGCCTCAGTATCATTTGCACATGTAATGTAGAGTTGGGAAAAGTTGACCCGATACGATTACCGACCCGAACTCGATACGAAGTTAAGTGAATTTGGGTATAAATTTTCGACCCGTTTAATTAAATGAGTTAACTAAGTGAACTCATTTTTTCATTTTTTATTTATCAATTTACTTTTTATTAGATGATTAAGAATATAAAAATTTTTAGAAATTATGAATTATAACGAATCTAGGGAATTTCAAAGAGTAATTATTTAATGTGATATGTAAACTTAATTTTTAACACTATAATGACGTATGAGTTCAAGATATTAAATGCATAAATAGTCAATTAAGCAACTGAACTTGACCTGTTTATCTTAAACAGGTTAAGCGGGTCAACCTATTTAAAAATTAAATAGGTACAGGTCAAGATTTTTCAGCCCGTTTAATAAACGGGTTAGGTTCAGGTTGAGGAATTCTCAACCCGTTTAAGTTCGACACGAACACGAATTCGATTCGACACGACTTATTATCCAACTCTAGTCACAATTGTACATTGCACAGGCATATGCACACATTAGCCACTGGTGTCCCTTGGTACAATTATCTAGAAAAATTGTCTAAAATTTGTGTGAGAGTCTCAAAACTTTTGATGTGAACATGCATAAAAATTAATTAATAATAGTAAATCATAGAGAACTTACAAGTTGTAGGGGTGTTAGGTAACAATAATTTTTTGAAAAAAAAGAGCTGTTTAGAGGTGTTTTAGCTATTTTGATCAAGTCAAACAGTTAAGTAGGTTTTGATAAACATCTGTTTGAAACAATTATTTGGCCCCAAATAACTCTTAGTAAAAAGGTTGTTTCCATTAGTTTTTTCGAAAGAATTTTTTATAGAAATGACATATTTGCCCAAGACTTTAAAAAAATAACATTATATGTCATTACAATATATTTATATTATATTATTTTATAAAATAGAAAGAGTATATAGTATTATAAAGTGTTCTTTAGTAGCATTCGAACCTAGTTAGATTTTGAAAATTAACAAGAGTGGAAATATTTTCTTTATTTATTTTTTTAGGCAAAAACAAACCATTGAAGTTGCACTGTCTCTTTCATTATTTGTATTTTTTTCTTAACCAAGTAGTATACCTTCTGGTGTAGATTTTCTGATTTCGCTAGTACATTGTGTCACGCTTATTTAGTTCTCTCGCCATGCACATTTATGAACGTCTAATATTCTAATATTTATACTTTAGATTATTCAATCTCCCTTCCGATTGCCTCAACAATGAGCTTTGAATCTATGCAAAATAATAACATTTGATATTATGTTTTGTATGAATTAAATCTAATGAAGATAAAGTCATTAGAAATTCGTATAAATTTCAATTTCAATTTATAAACCAAAAAAATTTTAAACATAACAAAATAACGTTATAAAACATTGACATCATTTATATAAGTACAAATTGAAAAGAAATGAGATATACGATGAATGCAAGTTATGTAGAATTTAATAAGAAAGTAAAGTTTTATCAATGAAGTTTTTCTACTATTTTTTTGTGTGATCACAAATGAAGTTAATTTATACCTATGACACTAATTTAATTCTTTTTAAAAAGAAATTGCCCAATAAATAAAACAATATGTTCTATTAAGAAGTAATTTAGAGATAAGGATATAAATGAAACTTTACCAAGTATCTTTATTAGAAACAACTAATTTTATCAAAAAGTTGTTCCACAAATAGCTAATTCAAACAGCTAATAACTAATACAAGCAGTTAACAGCTAATAGCTAACAGTTGTTTGTCAAATAAGATCGTAGTTTGTAAGCATCTCATCAAAGGCAAATTCATTCTTCTAAAATAAAAGACATGGGAAGGTGGACAAAAATGTTGTGCATGTTTGATGTGTGTTAGGTACATTACGTTGACATGTTTTCCCAAATTATAACTACAAGACGAGAAACTCTTCTTGTTAACCTTTCCTTTCATAGTCCAACATACAAACCATTTATTACAAATATCATTTTTCTTTTCTTATTTTAACATCTATGTATAATACAAAGGTTTTTTTTTAAAAAAAAAAACTATTGGGCTACAATATTAAGGTGAAAGTATAACATTTATTGTAAGTTGCCCCATTGCTACACTTGTTTCATTAACACATGTGAACGGGTTATCTATTCAATTTCGAGTCAAATTATTTAAGTTGGATCACGATTGGATCAATTAGATCAATTTGGTTTCGATTTTGGTTTAGATTATTTTTGGTTCGCATTGAATCTGAATTGGTTAGTTTTCTTGCTTGTCCACCTCCAAAAAAAAAAAAAAAAAAAACTGTTATGGAAAAATATTTGGTTGAAATTTGATTTGGTTCGACTCAATAAACTTTTCCGAATTTATTGTCACTAAATATTTACTAATAGTTTGAAAATATTTCTTAAATTCAAACTTCATAATATATTTGAAATAGTTATAGTCAAGGATGATATTTTTTTCAACTAAAAAGTCAAATATCAGACTTATTTCACTAACCTCTTTAATATTTTAGTGCCCATCATTTTGTTAGTTGTAAATTAGCTAGAATAACATTATGCATTTTTATTTATTTGCTTTTATCATTCGCAAAATCAAGGTTGCATGACTGCCTCTCAATAGCCTGCTATAGATAGTGGCCGACAACAGAAACAGCAACATCACCTAACTGAAAACGAGATTTTTGCCATTCACACACTTGAAATAATGAAATGGCAAAAAGATTTTGGTTGACAGGAGCTTTCGAACCCTCTCAACCATAGAGCCAGGGACTCAAGCAACAAAATTAAGTTACATGGAAAGAAAATAAATGTATTATTACACAACACCGAGCAAAATTGCAATTTGTTTCATTGGCTATTACAACAATAACAACCCAATCTGGATCTCGTGAATCCAGTCAAAGGAGGCTCTGGTGAGATCCAAATATTTGTATCGTTTCCCCTGGAAAGTAAGATTCATTGGTTTGCCCTGTTCATTGAAGTTGAATCGGCACTGATTATAGAATGGAAGTCTAAGAAACTGTCACAGCAAAATCGATGTTTTGTTTGGGGAGTTGGAAGATAGCCATGACAGCTCCCGCACTCATCTTCATCCCCTTCTGCAGTGAGTGACATCTCCACAGTCACAGCGCACAAATGGAGTGGTTTATCTTTTGCAAGCATCGCATTCAGAATTGCCTCTCCAATGTGGTTTCAGGTCCTCGAAGCTTTCCACAGCAAACCCTGAAGTTAATCCACTTACTGACCTTTTCTTCTTCTGAGTGGGGGGAGCTTCGCCTCATTTTCCTCCATTTTTAATGTACCAGACCATTCTCTCCATATTTTGTTGTAAAGGCATGCATATAAACCCAACTATCCAAGTCCACCAAACTGCAAAAAACCAATCCTTCAACTTCGCTTGATAACAAATAAACAACTTCTGCTTTCATCCCAAACTGTCAGTAACTGGCTGTTGTTCACTCCTCAGAGTCGACAAGGACCTCCTTAAAACATATTCATCATTCTCTGAGATTCAAAATCAAGATACTCTGCATTTGGAGGCATTGGGTGCATGTTGTAACCATACATGTCGAAAACACCTTCACTGGGACCTTTGAAGCCTTCCATGGGTGAAGCCCATGCAGCAGGATGGTTTGAACTGGACGCTTCCTGGTTTAGGCTGAAAGCAGCTGGGTTTTGCGGAGAATTTCCAGCAGCCCTCCTGCTGCTGGAATTAGCTGTTGTGAGAGAGATAGAATTAGATTGCTGTTGTTGCAGTTGCTGCTGATTTTTCATCGGCGATTTGGGCCGAAGAGCCTCTATTTCAGGTGTTGTCTGGACAAGATGAGGAGACTCTGGGGGCGGATTACGTCCTCCCCCACCAAGCCAAACTTTTCCATCTTTGTCAGTGAAATTTCTGACATATGCCTGCAAAAAGTGCCCAAATCCTACATTAGCTTAGCTTTGAGAATATCCAATACCTCAATAGAAAGTAAGGCAGGGTTCCCTTCCAACCAAACCAACTTAGTTGAGTGCGGCTTAAGTTATTGCCTTACACCCCTCAAGATCAAGGTTTGAATCATGGTCGACATTTCCCCTAATTTTGTAGGGGGTTAGTAGAGTGTTCGTGGGCAAAAGGCCTAGGGTGTAAGTAGGCTTGTTCTCCTTATGGCTCCCTGCCTGCCCCTTCAGCTCTAACCTGCTGTTGGACCACATTAAAGCAGTCTCCAGCCATCGTCATCAGACCACACCCAAACCAAAACAAAAAAGTCGAAGAGAGGAGCAAGATGTGCTTATTACATAAACATTGCTAATTCACAGATCCATAGACAAGTCACCAACCTAAGTGAACACGACTAAGTACTAACCTATAGATTCATCTAACGGTGTTCTATGCCACATGTCAGCCAAACAAGGGAGAGCAAAACTGTATGTTTTTTTTGAAAAAAACATTAAGGGAAGGGGGGGAGGTTGAAGAATCTGCCCAAGAACATTTACGATAAACGGGTTGCGGTTGCGCTTGGTCACACATTTACGCTTTTTTTGGGGGGGGGGGTTGGGCTCAAGAGGGTCACACCTAGGGTTGATCTCAGCAAGAAAGCACTAGAAACAGAGATTGAGGATAACTGAACTATTAGACCAGAACCAACCCATTGCAAAAACAACTTTACCACATACCCCCTACAGACAAAAGAAGGCAACAAAGGCACAACAGAATATCCACCTCCAGCCAGCTCCAGAGCTCAGTGTATGCATATAGAAGAAAAGAAAATATAAGGAGGTTCTCATCCCCAAGCAAACTGAAACAAGCTAGCTGATCAACAAACACATAACACGGGGGGTGGGGACCCAATGGACTTCAAGCGAAGCTAACAAACAAAAGCACTTAACAAAGGGTCTGTTCTCTTCGTGGGGAAATAAGGGTTGATAAATGGGTGAAGTTGGTTGAGATTGGTAGAAGTGAGTTGAAGTTAGTTGAAGTTGGTATTTTTTGTTGAAGTGGGTTGAATTTGATTGAGGTGGGTTGAAGACTTGAAGCGGGTTGAAGTAGGAATTTTTTATTGAAGTTGGTGAAGTGGGTTGAGGTTGGTAAATTGGGATTGACCAACGAAAAGAACAGGGCCTAAAAAAGCAGTGTTGTGTGTAATACTAACCATACATTACTGACTATAAGAAAAGTCCTTCACTTAAACCATAACTACAGCCGCACAAACATATGAAACGCATAATATTAACTGCCAAACCCAACTACACACACTTCTCTCTGATGCATGACAAATTTAATTTTCATGGGCAGAATTGAACACCACAAGAAGTTGCAGTTAAGCAACACTTCCGCGCACACCCCCCCCCCAAAAAAAAAAGGGGGAAAAAAGGAGAAAAAAGGCAGCAATTTCCCACATTTGGAGTGCTGGTGACGGCTGAGGCTTATCTTGGTATATGGGTTATTCCTTCAGCCATTCAAAGATCCACTGAACTTGACCAACCAAACTCCATATCTTTTGACCCCCCGCCCCCTCCCGAAAAAAAGAAAAAGAAAAGGAAAAAGAAAAATGAGCCTATCGTGTCCTTTTACATTCAACCAAACAAAATGCCAACATGAAATTTAGTCATGCTCCATATTTCAATTGATTTCACCTCGGCATTGAAGTTTGATGAGGAAAGTCCTTTCCCAACGGTCAGCCATCCTGTTCGAATGTTGTGGTCTTCCCCAAAGAGCTCAATCCTCCTACGACCAAGAGCAAAATGCTCTATGATGCGGTACATTTCATCAGGCTTAGCTGTAGAACCTGCACAAAGATTTGTCAACAGATTCCAGATAAAACTCGTACATTAAAAAAAAAAAAAAAAGTAGTAAGATAGTGAAATGATTTTCAATAAATAATTTGAGGATACACAATCAACAAAACAGACCCTGCCCTCTGCAGCAACGTGTAGAAAATTTAAGAACCCTCTATCACAACATTGGAGAACATGCATCGTGACTACATACTCCCCGTTCTCTGAAAAGGTTAGCAGAGTTTTGCATCTCCCCAACATGCCAGCTAACTTGAGATTAAGGCCCTGCTTTTCAACTTTAAGCATGGTTACGCTTAAAGCTTATAGCACCTTGCAACTCCTTACTCATAGCTTCTTATAACTCCCTAGAACTGTATCTCCTGTCAATGTAAGACTTGCAGCCCCATACAGTATAAGATTTCCAATTCCTTAGAGCTCTTTACAGTTTCTTACCGGTTACCGCTTAACCTTACAAAGTACAGGGCCTAGCATCCAATATGCAATTAGACAGGAACAGAGAAAAGAGTGGCGAGAAGAATCCTAGTAACTACATAGTTTTCTATTCTTCTGAGGGAGCAAACTGTTCAATTAGATTGCCATTTCATTTTAATCCCTGCGCCATTAAGTATGTTCAGGTCGAGTAAGGTGAGCAGTTGAACCAAACTCTTAAGATCAGAGACATGAACACAGGTGAATAGGATACCAAGAAGAGATGACAATACTGACAGTATACCAAATATGGATCACAACTAAAATCCGAGACTCACAAGCTTAAGATCAGACATGAACACGGGTGAAAAGGATACCAAGATGAGATGATAATACTGACAGTACACGAAATACGGATCACAAGCACTAAAATACGAGACTTACATACAAAAACTATAGCTGATCTCGAAGAAGTGAGGAGAGGATAATATATGAATAAAGCTGCTAAACTCCAGGAGAAGGGAAAAAAGATGGCGGACAAATTACTGAGGAAGCTAGTGGAAATGATGGATTCACAGAACCAAATTGCAGATCTATGGCAGTAACAGAGATTATTAAATAGTAAAGGGACAAGAACGGAAAATGACAAAAGTTGAATAGCAATATCCTCAAAGTTAACCCTTGTCTTTCAGCCAGCTGTGTGGTTAATCTAACTTGCTGAGAATGAGATGGTTATGTTCATTTCATCTAATCAGCAATCGAATAGATCTCTCAAATGTTGCCAGAGTCCTGAAATCTAGAAGAGAGATCAACTCAATTTGAAGGGAGTCAGAAATTTAATCTTAGACTACAAATTATAAAATAAGATCTGATCCGAACACTGGAAGTACTAACAAAGTCTATGCATTTCCTTGCTGTCTTAGTCTAAAAAAGCCCGCTTGAGGCACGCCTCGGCTCGCCTCGGCATGAGGCTACAAGGTTAGCGCCTAGGAGGGGATGAGGTGCACCTCAAGGATGCAAGGCTATATCTTCCCGCTTTTTTTCTTTTTCTTAACCTTGCCTTTACCTTTTTTCTTCTTTTCCTTCCTTGGGAGCTTAAAGGTGAGCTATACTTGTACAATAAGTGTGTGCATTGGGGAATTACGATGATAAGATAACATATCTCAAGGTTATTTGCCATATTAGTAGTTATATTGATGTCTATTTACTTTTTTAATGCACTTAATCTGACTTATTTCTGCGAAATATGTTTTGTGAAATCTGAAAGACTTATAAAAAAATTTTGCATAGAAGTGCGCCTCGCATCCATGATGCGTGCGCCTTCGCCTCATGCCTTGCGCCTTGCACTTTGGAACTCTATGCGCCTCGCGCTTTTTAAAACTAAGCTTGCTGTATGAATGTCCTCAAACTTCATCAGCCCCTCCCCACTCATAGATTACCAATGGTCTCACACCAGCTCTTTTAGGCTTCTCACTGTAAGCCTACAATGTGTACAGCATAGGCATAAACAGCAGATGAAAGTTCATGAACATAATGCAGATACCCAAGTACGCATACAGTGGACTGGTTAATTGCAGAGCACACAACTATATAAGACATAAAAATGCATACCATAAGGAGGTTCCTCAGCAATAATAACATCTGTATCTATGTTGGCATGGATTATATGGCCATCAGTACTGCGACGAACAGTCCCTTTTATCCCCATCAAACAATGTTCCTTCAACATGATTGACCACACAGTTTAGGGAACAGAGTAATTGGTAACATTTGGAGTTGACGTTCCAGAGGAAATCTCAGACTAACCTTAGAATGCTGAAATAAAGTATGAGAATCATGGCGCAATGCTGGAGTAGCTGTATGTTTGTTTGTCTTCACCCAACATATGTCCTCACATCTCCTAAACCCCCACTGGTTCAAAAAAATGAAAATCACAGTGAATAATATGCTGAAAAATAACAGCTAGTTACTGCTAGAAATGTGTCAACCATCCGATTTGTCATAGAACGGGGATGCAAATATATCAAATCAGTCTTGTAGTTCACAACTGTTATGTTGGATCTTATTGCTTTTCTCCAACCTTCAGCAGCTTACCTTCTTGAGGCATTGTCGTCCTTGTTCAAGACCCACACCATCACCTACCCAAAGGAATATAAAAGAAGGCGTGTCTGCTATTGCCTGCAATTGTAAGTACACAAGTCAAATCAGGCTCTACATACAAGCAGACATTTCCAAATCTGGCAAGTATGATGCAGCTCAGTTATGAACTTCGCTAAATTGTAGAAAAATGCAACTTTTTAGAAAGTCCTAATTTCATCACATTGAAATAACATGTAAGTCGCACCCACAAAACATAATGATAATGGCTCATCATGCACGATGATGTAGCATGAATGAAGGGATCTTGTTTTTCTAGTACTTAAAGCTTACAGAGTCCACACAGTGAACAGTCATGGACATATGCAAAGACAGATATCCGTGCATTCCAGAAGAGTTCAAATTCCTATTCTTTTTCCTCTCCAATATGAAAATTTCTCCAGAAAATGCATGCTTAAATTAATTACCTCTATTTTGAGATTTATGATTTCTTCAAATGTCCAGTACTCCATGTGGTCAGTGACACCAGGTGCTCTATGAACATATTCCTCCCAAGGAGGATCAACAAGAATAACATCGAACTTGGTCCCAAAAAACTCTGATGACAGGACAAATTCCCGAAGATCACATTTATAGTACATGGGAGGCGTTGCTGCATTTGTGACAATCTCATCTTTCTTCTGTATAAGCTCCCTAAGCTTTGGATAATCCTCGACATTGGTGAGCTCCAGTTCCCTTATGAAATTCTGGGGCCGCATGCCAGTGTCAACAAAATTTTGAGAGTAATCATTTTGCTCTCCTCTAGAAGGAGCCTTACCAGGAGGCCCGCCACTTTTGGGGGCAACCCAACCTCCAGAGCTTTTATCATTAGAATTTCCTCGACCCACAGGCACAATGGCATTTAAACCCGGAGCAGAGGCATTTGGAGGCATCCCTCTTCCTTGGCCTGGTTGGTTGAAAAACAAGGCAGGATTTGGAGTCCCCAAATTAGGTGGAAACCGCTGTCCAGACGGCCCAGGTGGAAGCGGAGAAACACCAGGGGACACAGGCAACATGCTCATATCAACCCCACGACCTCCTGGCCAAACCACAGGTGGAGAAAATGGTGAAACAAATACACCAGGGGGAACTGGAGGACCTGGAGCAGGAGGCATACCAGGATTGAGGGGCTGCATTGGACCGGGTGGTGGCATACCAAGGTGCCCAAAAGGAGAGCCCATCATGGGTACAGGAATGTTGACCTGTTGGCTGTCCCTTCCAGGAAGCCTGGCCCTGCCACCTCTACCTATCCTATTACCTTTTAGACCCTGCTGAATCATCCTGCCAGAGACACTTGGATCTTGATTACTATGTGAAGGCAAAGACCCTCCGCTGGAACTTTGACCACCAGAGGATCTGGCAGGGAAAATCCCCTGCTGGCTTCTTGGTCTTCCTTCATCCCTCCATGTGTTTTGATCTTGGATGGGAACAGCCTCCACACACTTCCCGCTTGAGTCATCACCCATTGATGGAGGCCCATGTCCATCGAACCTTGACGGATCATCTTGGGAATGTGCCCATTCATCATGTACTGTCGGTTTTGGACCATGTAATGGAACAGCTTCAGTTCTCCTAGCAAAGGCAGATCCAGGGTCATCTCTTCCGTAGTCGAGAGGCTTAGGTTGGATCTCTATTACATCATAGTTCTCGGTAGAAATTCCGAAATTTGAAGAAGCCTTCACAGCTTCACTCCTGCCATCTTTTCTGTTTCCAGTACGGCCTAGAGGCCTCTCATTCTCCATCCTATCACGACCACGTCTGGGCAATTCCCGCTCTCTGTCACGATCATGAACTGAATCCACATCCCTATCACTGCCAGCTTGCTGTCTTCTTTTCCAAATATCTCTGGAGCCTTCCCTTTCTCGACTTCTATCACTCCAGCTACCTTCTCGGCTTTTGCCTCTATCATCTCGAAATCCATCCTTTTCTGACTCCTTGCGCTTTAAACTGCTGCTTCGTTCATATTCTACCTCAGAGTTCTCTGATTCATGGCGATGTCTCCCACTCCTCTCAGGGGTTCTTGACCTTTGGGAATACCCAACTTCTTTTGAAATTTTGTCCCTCATCCAGGGACCACCATCATCTTCCATGTTAGACAACCTATCTCGATTATCTGCACCATCACGTCCAGTTCTTTGTTCCCTGTGTTTTTCACTTTTATCCTTACCTGCTCCATCTTCGCGGATCAAATGACTAGATTTAGAATCCTCTTCTACAGCATCTGACCTCTTGGACCTATCAGAATCAATCCTTCTCTCCTCCCTGCTGTACATTTCACCCTTGTCACTTGCTGACTCTAACACTCTGTCCTTCCGCTCACCAGTATCAACTCTGGAAGATGAGCCCCTTTCACAGGAGCCCTCGAGCTTGGCATCAAACCCTATCTCGCTTCTTGGTTCAGGTTTTCCAGTGTAACTGATATTGACAGCTTTTGTCATGGCATCAGATTCATCCCATCTTCTCCTACTCCTTACATCTTCAGACAAACCATGGCCCTTTTCTCGATTGCTTTCCCTCCTTTCTGAATGATGTGAATCTTTATCCAATGACTTGTCATCCTCCCCCTCGCATGCTTTTTCATCCTTGCTCTTGCTTCTCCTATTTGAACCTTCATGGTCACAGAATTTTGAAGCTGGTCTTCTTAACGTGTTCCTGTCACTATCATCAATCTTAGCATGGCTTCTGTTCCCAGACTTGTCTCCACCATCATGCCTGCTTTCCAATTCCCCATCCTGATACCAGTTGCTCAATTTCTCCAAAGCACTGGCCTCCTGCTTTTTCTTTCCCTGCTTGGAGCAAGATTCCTTCTTCAAATCGTAATCACCTTCATCTATATCCCCTCTGCTTGATCCAACAGACAGCCTTCGACTTTCATTTCTTTCTCCAGAGCTCTTCCTCCTTCCGCTTCCATCCCAGCCATCAGTATCTTCTCCATTACTTGACTTTTTGGATTTACTTGACTTATGCTTCCTTTTGCCATTTCCCTCCCAATCATCATCATCATCACCAGCCATATCTCTTCTGCCATCTGAACCGTCTACTTCCCTTTTTGCATAACTTCGCCCCTTTTCAGGAGACTCCATCAGTAGGAGCTACTAGGTCTTCTTTTTCCCTCTTTCTTGTATCTTTGTACTATATGAAATGCTCAAACGGACAATCAAATCACCAATGCGACAAACTGAAATGAAGGGGGGAAAACAGGCATAGAAGTCAAGATAAATAACAGTAATATAAAAAAAATTCCCCACACTCGCTAACAAATGAGAAATCACATCCATCCCTGCCCCCCTCCCCAACTCTAAGGAAAAAGTACGATTTTATTCCTCTTTCTGTTTGTTTTCTCAATTCAAAAATCATATACTTTAACCACACAGCTTATGGGTAAAAACAGAAGATACCAGGCTTGAAATTCATAGCAAATGCTCACTTGATTGACAACCCTATATACTACTCAGTTACCTTATTGTTTTTATAATTATAAATCCTAAACAACAGGTACTAACGGGAACAGAAAAATGGTTGGCCAATGCATAAAAATTACCACTCAAAAACTTTTTGTACATCCGGTATAAGATGATCGCCATCCCCCTCTTTTTAGGAAGGGAACCTCACCTCACACAGAACATACCTTCACTGATAGAGAAATAAGCCAACCATAAAAATCACATAACGTAAAAGAACACTTGACAAATTACCGCACAAATCACAAAGCCCCCAGAGAGAGAGAGAGAGAGAGAGAGAGAGAGAGAGAGAGAGAGAGAGTTTATTCAAAAAATAAAACTAATAATGTTTGTCCTAAGACAGGAGTGCTACGCTAGACAAAATCATAGCAGGATATCATCTTACAGCAACAAACTTTAACATTCCACACATTTACAGAGCTAAATTCAATGTCTCACCAAAATACAGTAGGTCATTGCTCACAATTAAACGACCGATCCACAAAGGAAAAAGTGAGCAGTGAACAAGCAAATTAGGAACAATTTCAACATAACCATATTCCATTCATCCACTTTCTTTGCATTTTCCCACAGCTTCCCACACAAAATCCTCTCCCAAGCAAGCAAAGGGAACAGTTTCATTCAATGCGAGAAAAGGATTTCCCCTTTATCCAATTAAATGGAAGCATATGAACAAAATTAATAAGAATGCATATACTATGTGATCTCTGGAAGGTTACAATTGAACACATAAGATTGGAAAAATCACTTAAGCAGAAAAATTATAAGGAAATCAATGTAAAGATCCCATCTTTGGGGTCATCAATTTCCGTTAACACGCATTTCTCTTCCTCCGAATGAACCCCTAAACGAAAGAATGCACTGCCAACAGTCCGACAGATAGAAATTTTCCGTAAACACAGAGTGAGCTAGCCTAAAATACAAAAAACCCTAAAAACCCATAAAACTTCTGCCGTGCTTGAGAAACCCTAGACACAGAAATCAATACAGAAATGGTGAGAGAAAGGATGAGAAATTTACCTCCAACATAGAAGGAGGCCGGCAGACAAAGCCGCAGGCGGTGAAGGAAGCGCCGACACCTGAGCGAATAACGGAAATATCGGCGCCGCCGGTGATAAGCCCGCCGCAACGTCGCCGGCGACAGCGATGTTCGCACCAGAGCGGCTGTAGTGGTTTTCGAGGACTTGGAATGAAGAAGATGGACGACGAGGGGTTTTCCAATTTGCAGTCGACAATCGGGACTCGGCAGTCTCTCGTTTTAATTTTTTCTTTTTTTTTTGGTTCACTTTCTTGGTTTTTTTTCCCTCCACTCTTTTGTTAGGGGAGGTTGTATTGTACAAGTTTTTTTTTTGACACTGTCGGGTGAGAAAACTGGAATACAATATGAATTTGAGGAGTTGGGTATAAAACTTGATTCCTAAACTAAAGTTTTTGGTGAGAAAAGTTAAAAAGAATGGAATCAAGATATGATATCAGAGGGTTGGGTATAGAACTTAATTACTAAACTAAAGTGTTTGGTGAGGAAAGAGAAACTAGAATGGAACTAAAATAGCAATAACAAAAAAAAAAATGGTTGAAATGCAAGAAGAGCAAGAATGTGTAGCAGATCCAAGTTGTAGATGCAAAATCCAGATCAAAGAAGATCAAAATGGAAGGGGAAAAAATCTCTAATCAAAAAATCATATCAAAATGGAAACAAAATCTCATATCATAATTTCAGGTCGAAAAGAAAATCGATTCCAATGCTTTATGCTCTCTTTCATGGTGTTCCAATTTCGAGTGTTAGCTTGGCAAATCATCTTTTCTATTACCCATCTTCTTCACCTTCTCTTCCATGGTGGTCTTTTCTCCTACCCATCTTCTTCATCTTTTGTATCAGGGTGGTCGCTTTTTGGGCATCTTCGTTTTCCTCATCTTCTCCACCTTCATACACTCTTTAATCGCAACTAAGATACTCGCCTTCCAACAGCAAATTTGTTCTTCTTTTCTTACCGTCGTCAGAAACAAATATTGGGTATTGTGGTTAATTGAGGGGGTTGGAACAGATCCGCATTGAGGCATGAAGGAAAACGCTTTTTTATTGGTTTTTTCTTTTATTTTTTATCTTCTAGGGGGTTAGGATTTGATCCCCTCCATGAGGAGGGGGTTCAAGTTCCAGGAACTTGGGGGCAACTTGATACCCTCGGGTTTCAAGCTTCTATCCCTTTTTTGTTCACCAAATAATAAGAAGTGAAACTTGAAACCTTAGGTTTCATGTCTTAATCCGTTTCAGCTCATCACACATCCCCTTTGTTTTTCCTACTTGACATGAAAAATTGGTCGCTACTTATCTATTGTGGAGCCTCTAAAAAAAGATAAATGATGTCATGTTCAACAATGAAACCTTTGAGCCCATCTAGATACTGATTAGAGCAAAGCATGCTACTGCTGAATGGTGATCTCAATCATGGTTAGATCAACGACTGAGCAACATCAACAAATATACAAGAACACCAAACAAGACTATCTTGTTTGATAGCACTAACCTTCAAGTGGTTATGTTCAACTCAATTTTGATGGATTCCTTATTAGAAATAATGCAGTTGGAGAATTTCTTATACATATATAGAAAGGAGAACTGCTCCAATTAGGAGAATCCAACTTTGGCAATACCTCCATTATAGTGGTTGAAGCAATGACACTAAGGTTAGGACTTCATGGGGTTATTAAAGTTGGGTACAAATACATCCAAGTAAAGGGGCATAGTAAGATCATCATCAATGCAAAAAGTGGAAAAATTCATGCCCCTTGGCAAGTTGATTTCATCATCGAATATATTGAGGTGCTCAAAGAAACAATCAGAAGTGTTACTATTCATCATATTTTTCACGAAGGTTATGTTGCTGTCGATTGGGTGAAACAATCTGGGCACTCCATTACTTCTCCAGTTTTTTAGACTTATAGTCATGCATCATATTTTTCTTCCATGTTGCATAGAACCATTGTAAGAAGGATTGTCTAAGCGTTTTTTATGTATCTAAAAAAAGGGAAAATTGGTGGCTTGTTTTTGTTAATTACAACTAGTGCAGACCTATGTTGGGGTGTGCAAAAAATTTTGAAACCGAAAAATCGATTAACCGAACCCAAAAAAATTCGATTTTCGGTTCAGTTACAAATCGAACAATTTGAAAATTCAATTAACCGAACCGAAAATAATTTTGTTTCACATAAAAAATTAAAAAATATGTAAAAAAGTGCACTTTTTATTATTTATAAATGGTAAATTTTTATACATTAAAAAAAATGAAAAATTTAGGTAAGAAAGCATATGTATTTTGTTATTTGTGAATGGTTAACTGGTAACCAAACCGAAAAACTAGTTAATCGACTTTTTAAGTTCGGTTACGGATCAGGTTTTGGACGAACCGAAATTTTCAGTTAACCAAAAAAACAATTGACCGAAATTTTCGGTTTGGTTACGGTTCGGAATATTTTTGAACCGAAAAATCGATTAACCAGTTTTGCACATCCCTAGATCCATGTATTGCACGGTATCTCTCTCTTTGGTAATTTCAAATTATGACTAAATGTTCAAATTAAAATGTATTAACTAAAATTGTTTAGTATATACAATATTTTACTTTGAGCAGATTGATCTTAGTTAATGCTATTCTATCTTTCAAATAGAAAAATTTATCTCATGACAATAGTTGAGCTCACGGTTTGAAAGAATAAACTTCTACAATATGGCAGTAATTCTATGGTACATACCTATGTACCTAACTCTGTACATATCTATATAAGAGAGTGTGTACCGTATTTTAAAAATTCTTAGATACAAACATATGTATTTTAGCATGATACACACCCTCTTATTATAAGTGTGTAGATAGTTAGGTACATGAGTATGTACCATAGAATTTTTGACAATATGGCTTAAGTATGGATACATTTTTGAACAAAATCAATTCACAATGATTATATTCGAGATCCACATACTATAACAGAATTCATATCTGCAACAAATAATCAACCAACAAAAAATGAACTGAAACCATTTCAACATCACATAAATGTTAACTATATATACTACATTAAATTTATATAGTCAACTACAAATCCAACTTTTCAAACATTGTTCTTTTAGTAATTTTTGTAAGAGACCATCTCACATAAGACATATTATGAGGTAATAAGCTTTTATAATGATTTTAAATAATAATTGAGGTGACTATGAATTCATTTAGGGATGGTGGTAACAAAAATCATTACTAAATGAATCAACAGTCATTCCCGAATTAAAAAGTTATGCTAACATATATTATTAGTCATCTCAACACTTTAACAAATAACTCCTATATAAATCTGACTTACAACTCTTACGTGAGGCGATCTCATCCAAGAATTTGCATTGTTCTATCTTACCCATCCTTTAACAATTTGATATATTTACAAAACTAATATTAAAAAAATATAATAATCGAAAATTACATCTTATAGTACTCCAAAAATATGAATCAAACATCAACAACGGCTGTGTTCGGCAACAATATTTTAGGTAGCATTTAGTGTTTTAATTAAGTCAATGCACTAATTAGCTAATTTTTAGTGTTTGATAAACTAGTATTTTGATTAGCATTTCGAGTAGCGTTTAGCGTTTTAAGCCGCGTTTTTGAAAAGCTAATAGTCAACTTACTTAATCAGCTAGTATAGTAGCTAAATTTACCGAACACATTAGTTTCAACCACTCATCTAAACAATTATCTGCTAACAACTAAATTAGAAACGACATACGCTATTTGAACCGCCATCTGCTGCCTGAACCGTTATCCGCCACTTAAATAGCTAATTTTGCCGAACAGGACCAACGTTGTCATGATTACATCAACTTTGAAAAATCAATACCTTTAACATTGCAATTTTGGTATCCATGTAGGTCCTTGGCTTACCTTCATGGTCTACTAATCAATAAATTTCAACATTAGATTCTTTATTTTGTCTGTAAATTAGTAATTGCTGAATTTATCAAAGCAATGTGTAGGATGCTAGCAAAAATGGAAAGAAAGATGAAATTGTGTTATGTTCCAATGCCACATAAGTATTATTTAAATATAAAATTAGATAAAAATGTTAGGTTACTCCTATCCTTAGAATTTTTAGCATCAAGTTGGAGGTCTTTCACCAAAAATTAGTGAAATCATAACACATTCCTGCTTAAGAGAAATATCTCAATTGAACTATCTTGTAAAGTATCAGTGAGGGTGTCGATAGGCCATATATAACGTCAAGAGATTGATACTAATCTTGACACCCCTTCTATACGAACTAATTTTCTTACAAAAAATTATTGAAAAAAAAAATCTAAATTAGAAGTTTAAGTTGGGACTAAGAGATATAGAAATAGAATGGAAAATTGGATGTTCACTTCCTGACTGAATGTTACTGTTTTAATCAACTGAAAGAGTAAGAGAAATTAAACATAGAGGAAACCAATAAATGTGTAATTGTTGCTTCAATAATTGAAAGAATGAGAGAAATTAAAGTTAAAGGAAACCAATAAACATGTAATTGTGTGATAAAATAGTTACTCATATTAGTGCTTATGGATGAGAAAACTAATATTGCATTAGTTAAACATTTTTTTTCAACTCATGCTTATTAATTATGAAGTAAGGTATTTAAATCCAAAAAAAATTCTGATATAAGGTAACATATTTTTGGTATAATAATCAGGTAGGTACGAGTTTTCTTTACCAAAAAAAAAAAATAAATGATAATGGTTGTTAGCTATAAAGTTGGAGATTTAAATGATTGTTGATTTAACGACTGTAGTTTTTTTCTTTTAATATTTCTTTATTGAAATTATAATATTTTTTAATAAATCTGAGGGCAATTATTAAAAATAGTATTGATCAAATGGCTAACAACTTATAATTTTTGACAAATTAGATTAATCATAGGGTCCACAAGATTGCTATTATGTATTATTATATATATATATATATTATTATATATATATATTGTATTATATAATATAAACACACACACATATATATATAGAGAGAGAGAGAGAGAGTTACTACGATCAAGTCAAAAGTTCGTCCAAATTGATTGCCAAGCACAATAAAATTTAATCAAGTACACAACATTATTCGTTTGATAAAAGATAAAAACAAGCGTGAAGTTTTTAATACTGTAACAAAAGTAGCAAATATAGTGATACAAAACGACTAAGTCTCCTCACATCGACTTATGTTTTCTAAGGGCCTGTTCTTTTCGTGGGTAAATTGGGGTGGGTAAAAGGTTGAAGTAGGTTAGGGTTGGTTGAGGTGGGTTGAAATTGGTGTTTTTTTTAGGTGGGTTGAAGTTAGTTGAAGTGGGTTGAAGTAGGTTGAAGTGGGTTGAAGTTGGTATATTTTTTTCTGGTGGGTTGAAATGGGTTAAAATAATGAGAATGTGTGATAATTTATTAAGTTATTGTAATTTTTAGTGCATTTTTTTGCTGAATGATAATTTCACAATTTTGTAACTATTTTTCTAGAAGTTAGAGGCCGGTACAACTTATCAATTATTTTTAACGATTTGGGTTTTAAATTATTAAATTTATGAAGGGGTGGGTTGAAGTAGGTTGAGGTAGGTTGAAGTTAGTTGAAGTGAGTTGAGGTTGGTATTTTTTTCCAGATGGGTTGAAGTTGGTTTAAGTGGTTGAAGTAGGTTGAAGTGGGTTGAGGTTGGTAATATAAAATGACCTACGAAAAGAACAGGGCCTAAGTATAGTATGCTTTAGTAATTTGAACTTGCAATAAATAATAATAATAAAACATGGAACAGATAAGGAGACAATTTTGAGAATTTATTATATGTTGAAGTGCAACTAAAATTAACTATAAATAGCAACCAATTAGATACCAAACAGAGAAAAACAATTTTCTCTAAATCAAGTACACAAATTGTTGTAAACTCCCACAAACGTACGGTTTATCGTTGTAACACTTCGGGTGTCGTTCTCAGGGAAGGGCTATGAATTTAGGTTACCAAAACTTTTAAACTAAATTAAAAATAAATAAATCAATAAATCAATAAATAAAGTCCTAAAAGTTAAGCAGCAACTAACTTGTAAAGAACAACACCAAAGTAATAGTGAACCACCAAACTGAAATAATTCTGACTCAGCAACACCTAATCGTAACTATCCATAAAATCAGCACCTAGGCAGAGGAACACGAAAGAGGAAAAAAACAGCGGAACATGAATAGAGCAACGCAAATCAGAATGAGAGCAAAGCGATGGAACTTCAATCCCAACCCAAACATTTGAATTAACAGCACCGGAAGTTAAATATCAAAAGTTTCATTTGAATTCAACAAACTCAGGCTCAATAACAAGAAATTGGTGAAACTAAAACCTAGATTTGAAATTGAAATAAAAATGAAGATTGAAAACTAAAACCAAATTCGAATGCCAAAGCTACCCCTTCTTCCTCTGCCAGTTGCTCTCCATTCGAATTTTGTAACCTCCATTAGAGCCAGCCCTCGGTCCCTCCATCTTCCATAACCGTTGTCTTGAAGATGGTGATGATGATGGATAATGATGGGGGAGAGAGAAAAAGTAACGGACATGAAGAAGATGCGAAGGAAGAAGAAGAAGAAAGGTCGATGGGTAACGGATGGGAGGGAGGAAGAAGAAGCACGGCTACCCTACTCTATTTCTTCTGGGTTTGCAGTGACCGTCGGTTTCCCAGGAAGAAGAAAGGGGATTGGGGAAAGGTTGTTGCTCATCATGTGCATGGCATGCCTCACCAATTAAATGAAATAGAGAATGCAGGCGGGGGAAGGGTGAATGGCTGGGCCTGGGAAGAGGAGGGAGCCGAGCTGGACTGGCCCAACGTGAGGAGGGAAAGGGGCACGCTGGGCACTGGGCTTGGCAAATCTGGGCCGAGCTTTCCTCTCCTTCCTTCTTGATCCAAAGCTTATTCTCAATCCAATCCCTTCTTGATTCTTTTTTTTTTTTAAAGCAATTTATTTATTCTTCAAATTTCTCAAATTCCTACAAAACAAATAAAATGATATTAAAATCATAAATTAATAATTTATTTCAAGCAAATATTAGGTAATGAAGGGTATAAAAAATGTAATAATTTCAGGCTGAACAAATAGATAAGGAGACAATTTTGAGAATTTATTATATGTTGAAGTGCAACTACAATTAACTATAAATAGTAACCAATTAGATACCAAACAGAGAACAACAATTTTCTCTAAATCAAGTACACAAATTTATTCTTGCAATGGCTTTAAGAAGAAGAAAGGGGATTGGGGAAAGGCTGTTGCTCATCATGTGCATGGCATGCCTCACCAATTAAATGAAATACAGAATGCAGGCCGGGAAGGGTGAACGGCTGGGCCTGGGAAGAGGAGGGAACTGAGCTGGGCTAGCCCAACGTGAGGAGGGAAAGGGGCACGCTGGGCACTGGGCTTGGCGAATCTGGGCCGAGCTTTCTTCTCTTTCCTTATTGATCCAAAGCTTATTCTCAATCCAATCCCTTCTTGATTTTTTTTTTTAAGCAATTTATTTATTCTTCAAATTTCTCAAATTCCTACAAAACAAATAAAATGATATTAAAATCATAAATTAATATTTTATTTCAAGCAAATATTAGGTAACGAAAGGTATAAAAAATGTAATAATTTCATGTTGAATAAATACCCCCACACGTAAGTTTTGCTCGTCCTCGAGTAACATAAAACTAAACATCCTAGAAAAAGAAAAATAAAACAAAATCCTAACTCACTTTCGTAGGAATCACGATTGCACTTAGCATGTGCAACAAGCCATTTAAACCCCTAGGTTATCCCTAGTAGACGAGTAAGGTCTCGTGAGAGTTTGTAGAAGATATACTCACAAAATCTATAAAAGAAAACATAAACAGAAACTCGAAAAACTTTTTTTTTAATCAAAAATTAATATGTACAAAGCTGGGGAACAGATTATATGCACATTCCAATCAACTAAATCACCCACATAGCAAAGATATTAGCATGCATATAAACACAATGTACTCATCAAGACTCTCTCCCTCACGAATGACAGCAAAGCCCTAATGTTTCACCCAATTGTACATCAAAACTTTGAATCCATCACAGTGCTCGTGTGCAAATGTATCATCATCTTAGAGCTCAGGTTTACCAAATCAAACTCAACCCCACTTGACTGACACAATTACATCATAAACTTAACAACATAGGAAGCAAACTTTCCCAATAGCAATATTGCTTCAAATGGTACCACCCAGTAGCGCATGCCTCAAAGGGTTACTTGTCATTCCAAATTTCACTTTTTTCTTTTTCTTTCTATTATTTTTTTCAGTTTTTTCTTTCCCCTTTTTTTTTCATTTTTTTTCTTCTTTTTTTTCTTATGTTTTTCAAGACAACAATCAAAGTAATTGTGTCTAAAATAAGTGGGAGAGTCGATCATGAAAAACTAAGACCTTAAGACAATGAGGATGAAATAAATAAGGATTGGATCACATAGCGATAATGAATAAAGGGGGTTAGAATTAGGGCTAAGAATGACACACCAAGGACAGAGACCTATCAAGCACATCAGTTCATAAGCAAGCTTAAAATCAAAGCATAGGAGATTTAAGTTGATCAGAAAAATACGAAGCTTCCCCAAAAACAAAACAAAAATCTTTTTTGATTTTTTTTTTCAAAATTTTCGAAAAAGTTCGAAAAATGGACACCTCATCCCCACACCAAAACTCCACAAGGTCCTCATTGTGGGAACTAAGGTGCCAAAGAGTAACACCGAAAATCGAGACAAAACACAAATATATACAAACTCACGAAACAAAACCAAAGAAAATCAAAGAGAATTAAAGAACATCACAAACTCACAAAACAAAGTGCAAAACAATCCTAGATATCCACAACTTTACAAAGAGACACAAAACTGAATACAACCAAGACTGATCACAGCCAACACGACTCAACAAATCTCAAATTTTTCCTCAAGATTGATCACCCATCACAACCACAATCCTAAATATCTACAACAAAGAGAAAGAAAAGAAACGAAAAAGAAGAGGGAAGAGAAGCGAGTGGAACGATCATGCCAGGTCAGGTGTTGAAGTACACCTAAGCTAAAGCCTCCTGATATAACTAGAGGCTCATGAAGCGTCAGCTACTCCATCACAATGTATAAGTTGTTATTCAAATCAAAACCCATTAGCGCACATAGTAGCTTATCATATAAACAAGACCAACCCTCAAGAAGATGGAAGCAGGAAACAGCAACGAGTTGGAACAAGAAAGAGTACATCCACCATTGCAATTCAGCACAAGTAAGGCCCGTTTCAACTTGTCAAATAGGTGGGGCCAATCGGAAAAGAGGTAGACATACTCAAAAATAGCCAGGAAGTGGGTCATCGGCCTAAAAATGTAATCATCATGAATGACTAATCTAGACAAATCAGAGGGTCCTAAGTCCACAAGTCCTTTAAGTGCAATATGCTCATGAGTCTGGTCTAAATGAAAATGTTCAGTGGCAATGGTCTCAGATTCAATAAAGTCAGATTTGCAAGATTCAAAGAGGAGGTCAGCTTGGATGGGGTCAAAAGAAAAAAAATCATATTCAGCACACAGGTCCACGTCCAAACTCACATTGATGTCAAAACAAAATGAGTCATATTCAACAGGGAATGACTCAGGAGGTATGAGAGGGTTAAAAGAGAATGATTCATACTCAACACAAAAACCCTCATCAAAATTTTCATCGAAATTAAACCCACATGAAAAAGATTCATATTCGACAGAAAGAATATCATCATTAAATTCTAAACTAGTGGGCTCAATTTCTTCTTCACATGACTCCTGGACGGCAATATCATCTAACTTATCATGATGCTCAACGTCTGATGTGACGCTCGTATCTAACTCACCAGGTCTCTCAGGTTCCTGGCTCTCAGACTCAGAAGAGTCATCAAAGATGGTGGGTGGGTCGGTAGAAACTAAGACATCATCAATGACATCCGTATGTGAGCTAGTGTGGGGCGCAAGGTTAGGGGATAGAGACATAGGATGGTCACTTTCCTGTTCTAGGTTGGGCAAAGGCAGGACATCATGCAACTTCAACCTAGATTGATAAGAGGGCTCAAAGTCAACATAAAGACTAACGGCAGGATTAGGAGATCCTAAACTAGAGTCAGACTCATCACAACGCTCCCTACTCTGATTAAAACAATAAGAATATTCAGGAATCCTCTTGTTCATTGTCTCTAACACTTTAGTGGTCAAGGCATCTAATCTCTGTTCAACACTTGCACAAGTAGCATCAACATAGTTACAATAAGGACAAGAATAAGCATCATGACAGGAAGACTCAGAATAAGCACACAAAATAGGAGGCACAGAAGCATAAGAGGGGTCATACGAATCTATAAAATGACCTCGGGAGTAAGGATTAGCATAAAAAGCAGACTCAGCATGAGTTGGGTACTTTAAGTTCATTTTAGCTTGTTCAAACTTATAAGAAGCTAACCTTGCAAAGAAATCCCAAACTTCATCTTGAGATCTAGACAACAATCCTAGCAAACCCCCTGAGCACATGGACTCAACAATACCCCTAAACTCAGCATTTAGACCCAAAACAATGACCTCACAAATTTTCCATTTCTCAAAAGTTTGATTCAACTAAGCACGGTAATCGTTAAGTCTAGACAAATAACGCCAGAAAGATTCATGCTCAAGTTGTGGGAAATTAAACATTGACATTCTTGAATTCTTTTTTTTTTTTGTGGAAAGAAAAATGATGCTAGAACACTAATTACAAACTAATAACTAAAACAAAAACAGGAGACTGAAATAATCAAGTTAAGCACACAAAATAAACCAACAAAAATAAAACAAGATTACCAAAAGAAAAAGACCAAAACGACAAAGCATAAACCCTAAGCATGAGCATCATTTTGTTTTTTTTTTTTAAGGATAACAAAAATAGAAAATAGAAAATAAACTAAAACAAAAATAGAAAATAAACTAAAACCCTAAACAAGCAAAGACTAACCAGAAAGCTGCTTTGTTTTTTTTTTTTTTCCTGCACAAAAACCAAATTGTTTAGAACGGCAAAAATCACACCAGAATAATGTCTAAAAATTGAAATGAAACTAATCTAAACAACAAGAATCAAAACATGAACTTACTTCAACAATCGAAAATAATCTAAACGAAAGTACTAAAAATAAAAACTCAATCGAAACCAACTAAAAGAAAATAAAACTAAAACGAAATTGATGCAAATGACTCGAATAACTAAACTACGAATCGAAGCAACCTAGTCTCACAACGCTCTCCCCGGCGACGACGCCAAAAATTTATTGTAAATTCCCGCAAGCGTACGGTTTATCGTTGTAACACTTCAGGTGTCGTTCTCAGGAAAGGGTTATGAATTTAGATTATCAAAACTTTTAAACTAAATTAAAAATAAATAAATCAATCAATCAATAAATAAAGTCCTAAAAGTTAAGCAACAGCTAACTTGCAAAGAACAACACCAAAGTAATACTGAAGCACAAACTGAAATAATTCTGACTCAGCAACACCTAATCGCAACTATCCATAAAATCAGCACATGCGCAGAGGAACAGGAAAGAGAAAAAAAACAGCAGAACATGAATAGAGCAACGCAAATCAAAATGAGAGCAAAGCAATGGAACTTCAATCCCAACCCAAACATTTGAATTAACAGCACCGGAAGTTAAATATCGAAAGTTTCATTTGAATTCAACAAACTCAGGCTCAATAACATGAAATTGGTGAAACTAAAACCTAGATTTGAAATTGAAATAAAAATGAAGATTGAAAACTAAAACCAAATTCGAAGGCCAAATCTCCTGTTTACTCTACGCTAAGCTACCCCTTCTTCCTCTGCCAGTTGCTCTCCATTCGAATTTTGTGACCTCCGTTAGAGCCACCCCTCAGTCCCTCCGTCTTCCATAACTGGTGTCTTGAAGATGGTGATGATGATGGATAATGATGGGGGAGAGAGAAAAAGTAACAAACATGAAGAAGATGTGAAGGAAGAAGAAGAAGAAAGGTCGATGGGTAACGGATGGGAAGGAGGAAGAAGAAGCACGGTTACCCTACTCTATTTCTTCTGGGTTTGCAGTGACCGTCGGTTTCCCAGGAAGAAGAAAGGGGATTGGGGAAAGGTTGTTGCTCATCATGTGCATGGCATGCCTCACCAATTAAATGAAATAGAGAATGCAGGCCGGGAAGGTGAACGCCTGGGCCTGGGAAGAGGAGGGAACCGAGCTGGGCTGGCCCAACGTGAGAAGGGAAAGGGGCACGCTGGGCACTGGGCTTGGCAAATCTGGGCCGAGCTTTCCTCTCTTTCCTTCTTGATCCAAAGCTTATTCTCAATCCAATCCCTTCTTGATTCTTTTTTTTTAAAGCAATTTATTTATTCTTCAAATTTCTCAAATTCCTACAAAACAAATAAAATGATATTAAAATCATAAATTAATAATTTATTTCAAGCAAATATTAGGTAATGAAGGGTATAAAAAATGTAATAATTTCAGGCTGAACAAATAGATAAGGAGACAATTTTGAGAATTTATTATATGTTGAAGTGCAACTACAATTAACTATAAATAGTAACCAATTAGATACCAAACAGAGAAAAACAATTTTCTCTAAATCAAGTACACAAATTTGTTCTTGCAATGGCTTTAAGATACCAAGTAAAAGTAACAACAATCTCGCCCCAAGGATTTAAAGAATGTAAATTGGTGTCATGGCCCATTCAAGCCATGTGTCAGTGTGTGGATCAATCCCATCAATAGAGTGTCTAGCCAAACATACTAGAAATGTGACAAATGCCTCCATTCGAACCAAACGTAGATTATCCCCATTTGGTTATGTCATTGAGGATCTGAGCTTCTACATTGATGTCGTTCATGCATGTGATGTAGAGGATACCAGTCGATTAATTGATTCAACTGATATATCTCTTCAAGAAATCATTAAGGATGCCGGCATTGGATACCCAGTTGATCACATGGTCAACTCAAACAACCTTGTAGTCGCCACCAAGGAAAAACAAATCTTAAGATTGTGATTCATGATTTAAACTGTCATGCTTGAAAGTCAACAAAGGAGCATACAACAATTGAGCCCCATAAATAGTTCTTTATCCTACCCAAAGTACCTAACTTATAGTACCTATACAGGGAATCTACGGGCTATACTCTACCAAATTACACATATATGCATCCAATTTATGAATGTGGGCAAGTAGGTTGTATGCAACCAACTTATGGATATGGACACCTAGGTCCAATGATAAAAGATATAAGTGGTGGCAAAAAGATTTGGGGAATGGGTGCATGACTGCCTATGGGTGCGGTTACTGGGCCACTTGGACGACTTGTTTTGGAAGATGGGTTAGAAAAGATGATTGTCGATTCACTGTTTGATTATTTGACTCAAAAAACATTGGCTCATTCCATTGTGTTGTGTTTTGGCATTTGATTTCTATGATGTTCCACGAATAAAATAATGATGCTTGTTGCATTGTCATAACTTTATGCTTGTTGCCTTTAACTTATCTTATTAATGGATCCTGTAAATTTTCAAATTGTTTATGCCATAACGATATGAGCATGGTTTTTCTCTCTTTAAATCATATCTCACTATTTGTTTGCTAGACTTCACAACTTTCTTATTTGATTGGAGAACATAATGCTATCATAGACTTATAGTGGGGATATAAGAACTATAAATTACCATGCCAGAAATTAAATAATTTTTCCTTCCTTCCATTATAATAGCCTTTAAATGAAAATTAAATACATATGATAACTTTAGTTTATGTTTTTGTCCATTAAAAAATAAAAAATAAATATGAGAGACATCTTCGAATGCTTTGCATCATAAATGATTTTACACACACTAGGCGAGGCTATATATTTTTCTCCAAACTTATAGTTCTATATATAAAATCATTAGAATTGACACCACCTGCTCAATTCATTTAACGACGCAAAGGGACATCTCTTACGAGTCAGTCATGATGTCGTCTCTAATCTCTCAAATGTCTCAAGTCTAAGTAATCGCATGACATTAGTAAAATATCTAATCCAACAAAAGGAAAGGGAAAAAAGTGGCCCTACTTTAATCTTTCTCCTTTTGACATTGTGATGTTTTTACATCAAATTATTACAATTTTATTTGTGTACTCTTGTTATAATTAACTTATCAAAATACTAAATAGAAGGTAAATAAATTGTTTAAATAAATATTAGATAGATTGTATTTATCATTTTTGTCATCTAGGTGTAGGCATTAAAAATCTAATAATATGTGCCTTGTCAAAAAATAAAAATAAATTGATTATTTTGGATCAACTCATTTAATTAATTTAATTTATTTAAATGAATTTGCCCAAATTGACTTCCAAGCTGCAGTCATCCAATTGACTATTAGGTCATCAATTAAAGGGATTGCAAAATCAAATGCCCAATTAACGACTTAAGAAATAAAATACGTCACAAACCATAGGAGGGGTAGGGGGATTCTTTTCTTATAAATAAAACACTACTCCATCCTACTCAAGGAGTTGAAAACTCGTTCAATTCCCATGAATTCTAAAGACCTAAGAGTTCAATTTCTTTGAAGGAAGACAATAAGCCACAATCAGTGCTCATGTCATTTTACTTCCTGAAAGAATCAAGCACTCTTCTTGATTAAGATTAAGCCTCTTCAGCCCTTCTTTCAAGATCAAATTCATGTAAGTTCACCAAATGAAGTTCAATAAGTGAACTTGATCGAGATTCAAGCCAGTCAGTCCTCTTTCGAGTCTAAATTGGAGATCAAATTAGAGAACTTTTATTTGGTGACTCATAACAAATACGCAGATATTATACCCATATCGTTAGACATCAATACAAATTTTGTTTTATTTACATTAGACATAAAGTTTGTGTTTACAAATTTTAGCACACCTGATGGGAGAATATCTGTCTCTCATCTCTTTCTCCAAAAGAACAAGCCCTATATTCTTTCGAAGACAACATGGCCTCCAACAGCGTCATCATTTAAACTTCAAAGAAGAAGCCTTTTGGGTCTGCATATGAAGGATCCACAAATTCAAGTGTCGTCTTTGATAATCGAAGCCCTTGAGTGATAACTAGGAGCATGACCAAAGCTGGTTCCTTGATCAACCTAAAGGCACAAGTCATGGCTTTAACTTTGCAGTTACGTGAAACTCAAAACCTCTACTCCAACTTGTCTGCTGATGGACTCAATTAAACTACTTGTTTTCCTAATTTGAAGCTGAAATCTCTTGTTGGCTTCAATATGAGGAAAACTCTACCTCATAGGATGGATGAATTCTAAGCCTACATCAATAATGTCTTTTAGCCTTTTCGTCTAGAGAATGACGACTGTGATGGTTATGATTCTTCCCCAATACTTCCAAGAAATTCATATTTATCCCAATCAAAAATTGAGTCCTCTAATACTATTTCATTCTAGTTAAGGTCATAGGGTTTGTAAACTTGGAGGAAGAATTGGCAAGCATGAATGCCACATCGAAGAGGCTATCTAAGGAGAGTGTAGAAAAGAATGCTCAAATCAAGTGTCAAAACAAGTAGGTTGCTGGTTTGATGAAAAAGCAATCATCATAAGCTTCAAACAAAGGCTTGGACTTTGAAGGGTCTAACAAGGAGTCCATAGCGAGGACTATGATGATGAACACAAAACCAAAGAAAGGTTCATCATTGGACTCTATGTCAGTTGAGCAAATTTAAGGCTAGATAGTTGATGCAGTGAATTTCTATATGGGAGGACATTCTTATAAAGCTCACATTTATACAAAACCTTGTACAAAAAGGATCAATGCACGTCGTATGCCTCATGACTATTAGCCGCCTAAGTTCCAACAATTTGATAGGAAAGGGAAACCTTAAGCAGCATATCTCGCACTTTTTGGAGACTTGCAACAACATTAGCAAGTAGTTTGTGCGATCTCTTAAAGGTCTTTCATTTGATCTCTTAAAGGCCTTTCATATAATTGGTACGAAAACCTTGCTTCTGAATCCATTGATAGTTGAGGGCAAATGAAAAATGAGTTCTTGAATCACTTCTATAGCAAACATCATATGATCAACATAAGTGAGTTGACTGACACTAAATAATGAGATAACAGGCCAGTCCTGGATTACATCAGTCCTTGATATGCCCTTTCGTTGAAGTACAAAGATGACTTGTCTGAATCTTCTGTTGCTGAGATGTGTAAGGAATGGAGTAGATATCTTATATGCTTTGCAAGTAAACAATCCCAAGGTATCTCAACAATCAGCACCACCAGCTCATGATATAAAGCTTACTATAGAAGATGGCTCAACATGATGAATAGATGACATTGTCAAAAAATAGAAGCTCCATGATTAAAGATTCCAAAGAGAATGAATATCCATGGTTTGAGTCTGATGCACCAAATAATGAAAGTCTTAAGAAAGGAATTATAAAACATTCACAAACAAAGTGTCATGAAGACATTAGAAGAATTAATGATTCCCGATACTGCAAGTATCAAAAGATTATCAATTATCCTATATCGAAGGAAAAAAGCATCCAAGGAATAACTCGTGTAACTGACGAAAGAAGGAAAGATCGCATTAGAGGAAGAAGATGTTGAAGAATTTGATTAACCATATGTGAAGATCATATTGAAAGTGTCTTAGTAGAAAGATGACCCAAAATGAGCATTTAGAAGGAAAACTTCCAAATAACCTCTTATTGACTCTCAATTCAGCCATAAACTCCAAAATCATTAACACTTTCGACTCTTCAGTCTCAAAAACTAAAGACTTGGGAGTTTTCAAAAATTCAAGACTTGTAGGTCGTCAATGTTAGAGGCTCTTAAGTATTCAAAGTTAAAAACTCCCATATTATTGAAGTCAAAGACTCAATTATTCAAAGTTTATGACTCATAAGTTATTAAGGTAAAGATTCCTAAATCATCAAAGTTTACGACTTTCAAGTCTTCAAAGTTGAAGGCTCCAAAATTTTCAAATTTCAAGACTCCCAAGTTATCAAAGTTAAAGACTCTTAGGTCATTAAAATTCGAAATTCCTAAGTACTAAAATTTCAAGACCGCCAAATCATCAAAATTTCAGGTTCTCAAGGCTTCGAAATCAGAGACTCTTAAGTCTGTAAAGTTTAAGACTCATAAGTCATCACCATAAAGACTCTTAATTCATCAAAAACAAGACTTCTAAGTCTTCAAAAATCAAGACTCCAAAGCCATCAAAGTTCAAAACTATCAAGTCATCAATGTTATAGACTCCTAAATTTTCAAAGTTCAAGACTCCTTAGTCATCAAAGTTAAAGACTCATAAGTCTTCACAAATAAGATTCCTAAATCCCCAAAGATCAAGAATCCAAAGACATCAAAAATAAGATTCCCAAATCATCAAAGTTAAATATCGTCAAGTCGTTAAAAACAAGAGTTCCTAGTCATCAAAAATTAAGACTCCGAGTCGTTGAAGTTCATATGCCTCAAGTCATCAAAGTTGATGACTCTCAAAGGCACCAAGTCAACTCTTACATTGTTTAAGTTGCAAAGTCTTGGGGACTACTTCAAGCTGGGGGTAATGGTGATATAGACCTCTTCTTTTAAGTTGGCGATAATGACAATGGAGCCACCTCTTCCAAGTCCTCTACTTCTTTTTTTGGGGCAATATGAACGGCGATTGGTAGCAATGGCACGTAGTCTCCTTCTTTGTGGTGCTAACATAGGCCTTCTCCAAATTGCTAGCACCGGTGATTAGCCATCATGTTCGTGTTGATGGCTAGGTCTTCTCTAAGTTAGTAGCAACGACACATAACCTCCTCCTTCATGGTGGCGACGTAGACCTCCTCTGAGTCGGTAGCAATGACATAGCCTCCTTTTTCATGTTGGTGGCGAAGTAAGTCTCTTTCAAGTTGGTAGTAGCGACACATAGCCTCCTTATTCATATTGGCGACACCTGCCTCCCTATGTTGGTCGCAATAGCAATATCGCCTTTTCCTTTGTGTTAATGCGAAGAAGTCCCCATTCAAGTTAGTAGTAGTGACACATAACCTCCTTATTCATGATGGCGACATAGCCTCCTCCAATTTAGTAATAACGGTGCATAGCCTCCTCGGCTCCTCCTTTGTGTTGGCGACACGGGCTCCCTCCAGGTTGATAAGAATAGTACATTGACTTTTCATTTGTGGCAGCAACATAGGCCTCTTTCAATTTGGTAACCACGGTGCACATCCTTCTCTTTCTAATTGGTAGCAATGATGACGTAGGTCTCTTCCTTCAAATTGGGCAGGGGGGTCAATGACAACATATTAGTCCTCCATAAATCAACAGACTTCACCTTCAAATAAGGCATTCACATTCAAGTTGGTGACAATGACGATGTGACCTCCGCCTTCAAAATTGAGAAAGTCGCCCAAGGTGGACCTTATGAGGGCAAGCCATCCAAGGGTGAGAAAGTTGCACATCCTTATCACAAATTGTGACGAAAGCAATCCCTTTAGTCTAAAACTTAGAGTATTCTACAATTCAAATAATAAATCTGCAAGATAAACTTAAAAAAAGAAAAAGAAAACAGAAAGGACAAATGGCAAAAAACAGGGGAACAATAAAACTATGGTCAAGCATTTCCAACGTCAAACATAGATCCCTATTGAGATTATTTTTTTCAAAGTAACACCTCGAATTGTATTCATCAGTTTAGAGATGACAATAATGATTGATTGTTGTGTTGCGATGGTCATGGAATTAAGAAACCGCCAATTTATGGTATTTGTCCTGATGAAAAAGAGAAAATACGAAAATAGGGGTCTTGTTGTCTTGATGATCATCATTGAAGGGGGAAGAGCCATTAAAGTTGCTCCAAATACGAACACCACTTATCGCTTCAATCACAAATCCCGATCATATGATATATAGAAAATGCTAGCCATTATATAAGGAGTAGAAGCAGTTAATGATGCACTAGGGTTACATGTCTAAATTAGAGGTTTTCATCAAAGGCTTTCATCAATATGGCAGCTCCGCATACTTGTAAAGAGTTCAAGGCCCAAGAAAACTCGATTACTTGGCAGGTCTTATTAGGTAATCAATTAAAGTCAAGCAAAATCAACTTTGGTACTATAATAAGTCAAGTTGCAAGCACGATATTTTTTACAATCAAGCATTGAGACTTGACTGCATTAAACACTCTAAAGGCATTCGTACAGTCAACTCTTGAGTGGTAATTTACAGGCATTGAAAATTTAATAATATGTGCATTGCCATAAAATAAATATAAATCAATTATTTTGGTCAACCCATTTAATTAATTAAATTTATTTAAATGAATTTGTCCAAATCGACTTTCAAGTCACAAATTGATTATTAAGTTATCAATTAACGAACTGGCAAATGACCCAAAAAAGCAAATAAGACAACCATAGCAGGGTTAGGGAAATTCTTTTCTTATTGACAAAGCACCATTTCATCCTACTCAGGGGGTTGAAAACTTATTCACTTTCAAGATATTTTGAAGACCCAGGAGTTCAATTTCTCTAGAGAAAGACAACAAGTACAATCAAAGTTCGTGCCGCATACTCTATAAAAGAATCAATATTCTTCTTGATTAAGATTAAACCTCTTAGACTATTCCTTCAAGATCAAAATTCATCTAAGTTCATCAAAGAAAGTAAAATAAGTGAAGTTGATCAGGATTCAAGCTAGTTAGCCTTCCTTTAAGTACAAATTGAGATCAAGTCAAAGAACTTTTATCTGTTTCCTTGTAACAAATACGCAAAGATTGTACTCATATCATTAAAAATCAATATAAATTACATTTGTTCATATTTATTGTCTTATTTAATTTAGAGATGAATTTTGTGTTTATATTAGGAAAGGAGATTTACATTAAAAATCCATCATACAATAATATCGGAAGCAAGCAAGCATAGTAGTCAATTATCCTGTATGGTAAAGTATCTGACAATTATTATCAATAATTTTAATTTCGATTCCACTTACATTGATTTGTGCACTACATGTCCTTTAGCTCTGGGGTGCATTTGAATCGAGCCAAGCGTAGGCTTGCCAACCTCAAAGCTACGCTTTCGCGCTTGTATTTGGGCTCGGGTTGGCTCATGGCTCGGTGAGCTCAATAAAATCAAACTTGAGTTCGGTTTGTTTAAGGTTTGGGCCTACGTTTGGCTCTTTCAAGACTCGTTTAAACTTGAATATCCTAAAGCCTAATCTTGAATATCCCAAAGCTTTATCGCTTTGTGTTTAAACTTGACTTATTTAAGCTCGCGTAAAAGCTTTCCTTTTAGACTTTGGATGCATACCTCACTTCTTAAAGTTAATTGGGATGCATAATGAAGCTCTCAAATAAATGCAAAAGGATTGGTGAATGTATCTAATTAACCCATAGAGCCATAGAATAATCATAATTGTCTCTTCATTGATAGTCGTTGGGTTGCTAGCACCATTAGTTAATGGGTAATAAGGTTAGAAGTGCAAGCTTTCATAAATTATGCGATCACTCTAACTTTGCCTTTCTATGCGCCTATAAATAGGTGAACAGAGAAAAAATTAATTTGTAAAGAGGTGAAAGAGGAGGAAAAAAAGCAGAAAAGTTGGATTATGAGGTAAAAACGAACTATATTGTGGTGAGAACCTCACCATAAGCGGTTATTCTTAATCAAAGTAATTTCCTTTATATATAAAGTTTAATTATTCAAACTATAATGTTTGTTTCTTATGAAGACCTATGGAAGCTGGTTGGGCTCATTAACTTGGCCCGTTGGCTGGATTTGTTTAGGCTCGATGAACTCACGAAGCCGAATACATTAGCCAAGAAATGAGCCGGTTCACGAGCCCTCGTGTGCTGGCTCGGATCATCAACACCCCTATCAATTACACTGCAAACTATTTCAGAGAAAAAATTGAAACTTAACGTTGCACTTATATATAAAAGAAAATATAGACCAAAGTTTATAGTGGGTCTTTAGATGGCCCAAATATTCTAGATTCATTAGCCCAAAGCACTTGAAGAGGCCCAGGTTTAGGCATTTTGCTAAAAAATGTCGGGTGTCTAAACCCTAAACCCTAAATTTGCCCTATTTAAACCATCCGTCCTTCCTCTCGACGGCTAATTCTCTGTCAGTTCTAAAACCCTAAACACGATTCTTCTCTTCCCTGTTTCCCGAAGATGAAGCCGCAAGGAAGAGGTATGCCCATTTACAGTTTCAGCTGAAGTTTTTCATAAATTTTTGATATTAATCAAATGCTTAGTCATATAATGTTCATGCGATTAATCGTTAAAAGGCGAAGTTCATGGTTTTGATTTGCTGAACAAGTTTGGGTGTCTAATATGTTGAACCTTTTTCTTTGCGGGTTGTTAATTTTACCTCAAATGAAAGACAAAATCGTTAAGCTTGATTAATCGTCCAGCGTTTTCATAAGTTCATGTGTTCATGGTTGCTTCTCCTTAATAATTTTGATTTTCTGATATAGTCAACCTTTTTTTTTACATCAAATGAAAGAGAAGAGATTCAAACTTGATATGATATGTTGCATAGGAGTATTTGTAATCTGTTTTAAGTTGCTTTCGACGCAAATGCAGGTTATTTGTGGTTGAATTTGCTGACAATCATAACTCTATACAGGAGGAAGAGGAGGTTTTGGAGGCCGCGGAGGAGGTAGGGGAGATGGGGGCCGTGGAAGAGGTGGAGGTCGTGGTCTTGGAGCTAGAGGCGGCATATCGAAGCCCCAAAGAGGCGGACGTGGTGGCGGAGGCCGTGGCGGTGGAAGGGGTCGTGGAGGAAGAGGAGGAATGAAGGGAGGAAGTAAAGTTATAGTTGAGCCTCACAGACATGAGGGTGTATTCCTTGCCAAGGGAAAAGAGGATGCTCTTGTCACTAAGAACATGGTACCTGGTGAATCTGTTTACAATGAAAAGAGAATAGCTGTTCAGGTAATTTTCTGCCCTGATATTGACAATCAATCTGTTGGGTTTCTCATTCATCTACCCTATTTTGTGTTAATGATTTGGGTATGTAGATTTGTGTTTGTCATTTAAGGCAAAGCTGCTAGTGTGTATAATTTGGCGGTGATTCTGATTTTAAACTAATTGGACCCTTACCTTTTATGATTCATTGTACTGCATGTCGGTCGTGGTATGGTGTTCACTGTCACATGGTGTTTGGCGAGGTCTTTGTGTTTGTGCTTTGTTGCATTGTTTGTAGCCTAAGTTACATATTTTGTACATTGTTTGAGATGCATCTCGTCTTTTATAGCAAGAAGATGGGACAAAGATTGAATACAGGGTCTGGAATCCCTTCCGTTCAAAGCTGGCAGCAGCAATTATTGGTGGTGTTGACAATATTTGGATTGTAAGTGATCTTTTTAGGAGTAGCATCTATTTGTTTGTTTTCCATTTGGGTTTTGTGCTGTTCATATTGATTTGACTAATCTGTTTTTGTTGTTACAGAAACCTGGTGCTAAGGTCTTGTACCTTGGAGCTGCTTCTGGAACCACTGTGTCACATGTTTCTGATATTGTTGGCCCTGTAAGTCTCATAGCTAAATATGAGCATGATCCAAAATAATTCGTTTTGTATTATGAGTTTGTTTGACAGAGTGGCTTCTTTGCAGAATGGTGTTGTTTATGCTGTTGAGTTTTCACACAGAAGTGGTAGAGATTTGGTAAACATGGCAAAGAAAAGAACCAATGTTATCCCCATTATTGAAGATGCTAGACATCCAGCCAAGTACAGAATGCTTGTTGGCATGGTTGATGTAATATTTTCTGATGTTGCTCAGCCTGATCAGGTATGCCGCTGAATCAATTTTCAATAAGCCATTGCTTTGTCTTCATGGTGATGGATTTTATGCTCTGAATAGTTGCCAGTTCTTTCATCAATTGGTCTTCTTGTGAAATTGCATGATTCTGGGTGTGTGAAGTCATATCTTTACCTTAAACTTATATAGTGCATTGAATATCTTCTTCATGCTGAGGATTTTGTCTTCTATTTGATTCCTTGTTTGTTCTCTCTTAGTTATCTTTGGATTTTAAATTGGCAGGTATTCAAAAATATTGCATATCTTCACAGTCTTATCTGTTTTGATATGTGATACTGATAATGGTTATCTTGTTAAAAATTTTATTTCCAAAGAATTTAAATTTTCTTTTGTTTTAAATTATGTTGCAATTTGTGAGGCATTTTCTTTGAAGTATCTCATACAGTACAATTTTTCTTTTACTTTTGTTTTTGTTTTTCTATATTAAAGAAATGATATGCACATGATGATTAATCTCGGATTCCCCTTCAAGACTTATTGGGTGATGTCAACTCCGAGTATCTGATGCGTTGAAATCAGTTCTTTTTTCCCATTATTTTGTCGAAAATGCTGAATGAATTCAGTTTGTATTTAAAGCTTTTTAAACCAAATTACTGTTTGAAAAAATTTGTTTTTCCAATCTTGGTAGTATTCATATCTGTATCTGTCATGCTATTTCCTCTTCTTTCAATTTATTTTTCTAATGATTGTACTCTGGTGTTGCTCTTACTTCCTATTTGCTACTAGTGCCACTTGAATTCTTTTCTAGAGAAGATAGAGTGTTTCCTCTTGCTTTGCATATTCTCTTTGAGAAGGTATTTAAAGTGACAATTCATGCTTGATTGTTATGAGTGGAGAGCTTGGTACTTTCAGATATGTTACATTATTACCCATTTGTGGTTCTTATTTGGATGCCTTGTTGTGTGGAGTATTTGGTTGTGATGTTCCTCCATGTTACTTACTCCTGATGAATCACATCTCCATTGTTGTCTAATTGGTGGGTGGCATTACTGAAGTTTCATGAAAATGCCCATTTATGTTGGGATGTGGAAGGTAGATGCTTGCGTTGAGAATTTTTTCTCTTGTTTCTGTGGCTCCTTCAAAGGTCAATGGTTCAAGGAGGTGCCATTTCTCTTTAGAGCACAGTTTAGATGGGTCTTCAGAATTTCTCATTTAGTAGCATAGTGATTGTTGCATGCATAGTCATCCAGGTTACTCTGACCTGTTTTCTTTTTTGCAACAGAGGATTTGGTATTTTCTACTCCATTGTTCACTTTTGTGTTGTAGAACTTAAGAATTCCCTGATTCATATGAATTTCCCACTATTCTCTCTTAATAAATGTTTTAACTAACCAAATTCTGTAAAATGTCTGTCTACAGTGCAATGGCTCTTCTGCTATTCATTTAGATGAGATTTTTAGTTGGACTACCTGATGTCCATAGTGGCCCATCACTATACTGGCTTGATATCCTTGCCTTATCTCTTCACGTCAGAGTTGTTGCACTGTCAGCTTAATTGCAAATGCTGTGAGGTTTGGCATTTAAATGCGATGGAGGTTCAGTGTCTGTATGCTGTGCAGAGGTGTCAATATGTTACTCTTGGTTATGCAGCTGAATGTTCTTGCTTGCATGTTGGGAACAAGGAGCCTGCTGGATTTATCTGTCCTAATTGTTTTTCTCAGATTTGTTGTTTGTGAGTAACATATATCATACTGGGTGCAATTTTTGAACCTTCTAGCTCATATGCTTTCATGATTGCAGGCCAGGATTTTGGCACTTAATGCCTCTTACTTCTTGAAAGCTGGAGGCCACTTTGTTATATCAATCAAGGTTTTGCCTTTTATCCCCGAGTAGTTTTTTTTGTTCATGATCTCAGACAATGCATGCTGATCTGTCTTGATAATTTTTTTGGTACAAGTAATATCGCATGTTGTTACCGGACCTTGTTAACTGTAGTAGTTCAGCCTGGAAAGTTATGGGTTTGTCCAAAATCTTTTTTTCCTGCATTTTAAATTCAGGCACAAAAGTTTTCCGTGTTTTTATCGTTTAGACTTTAGACCCAACCCAATCATGACCCCTCTTAACCAGCTTGCTATGATTCTGGGTTGGAGTGAAGTTGCTTCCCATGTAATATGGATGTGTTCTTGTTTTACATTGTTCTCTATTTAAATTTCTGATGTTCTGAGTTTGCCGTTCAACAACATAGGCCAACTGCATTGATTCAACTGTCCCTGCTGAGGCCGTGTTTGCTTCAGAAGTAAAGAAACTGCAGCAGGACCAGTTCAAGCCCATGGAACAGGTTACCCTCGAGCCATTTGAGCGTGACCATGCTTGTGTTGTTGGAGGTTACCGCATGCCTAAGAAGCAGAAGAATGCCGAGAAGTAGAACTCTCATTCATGATTAGAAGTTTAGAATAGGATTCAGCTGCTGTGAAGCTTATTGTAATACTAAGTTTTGGCCTTAGAATTCTGTACCTGTGAGATATTTTGCCCAAGTTTTCTTTAGTATGGTCGAGCGCAGAACATTCATACTTGTTTGCATCTACAGAGTGGTACTTATGTACTATTAAGCCAAGGCAGTTTTTATGCGTCACTTGATCTTTGTTGTTAGCAGTTGCATTGTGAGGACTTGCCGCTAAAGATGTCGGCGCTGTGCTGCGCTGCTGCAGGCTGTGTTGGTGATTGATCAAGCTTCAGCGCCGCTGCAGGCTGTGTTGGTGATTGATCAAGCTTTCCATCTGCTCGTGCAAGTTTACCATCCATTTTGAAAATCACAACATAATAGTGGTATTAGCTAGTTTGAATTTTGTCAAAAAACTCTTTTAAGTTATTTGGCTAAATAGATGTTTGTATTCGCTTTTTATACTAAAAAAATGAATTTGTTAAAGCTTTCTAGATGAGCTCTTTACTCTTCGCAAGGGATTTTTTTCACAATTAAGTATAAAAATTATTATATTGTCTTTTTCTTTTTGACAAATTGGCATTCAATATTCAAAACAAAACCCTGCTCCCTTGCCTGGCGTGGGGAAATACAACGGACAACTGCTTCAGCTTCCTTGGTGCTTCCTTGCCTTCTATTATTATCTTGCCAAGTTATGCAAAGAAACTTTTTGCTGAGTGACATTCATGCATGATGAGCTAAACAAGCGCATCGTGGTAGTTCAAGTAATCGATCCGGCTTAAGTTCATTACCTGAACATATAAATCAATCTGCATGAAAATGCAACAAAGTATGAAGCTGTGAAGTACTTCGAATATTCTCTTTTACGAATGGTTTTATCATTGTGCAATCGCATCAGATATGGTCGTCACATGATACGTATTACATTTATCAACTCATCCAAAAGATTTCACAAATGTCGCAACTTGGGTGTCAAGAATGCTGAGACAACCAGTATTTGGGATCAAAAGCCTTAGTGAATGGTTTGGAAGCCTCTTGATTGAAATCGAAGGCTAGCACTAAGCTCTCAATTAATCATCCCAACTATCCAAATGCAACTTGATAGCCTGAGGGCGCCATCTAGGCACCATGAGTAAAACATAGCGGTCATGTGTCTGCATTGCAGAGAAGTTGTTCGCTTTGACCTCTGTTTTGAAAATGTCACCATAACGGTGCTGGGCCAGAATTGAGCGCGTGGTGGCGGTCGTGTGCAAAGTCGAGCGCTCTTTTTTTATGCATATTCGATGTTGAAGTCCGTTCATTGTTTGAACGTCTGCAACTGAAGTTTTGGTTCTGTTTTACTGCTCCGTATTATCCTAAGATCAAATATTTTTTCTCGCCTTCACATACAATGAAACCATAATTTGGATCATCAAAGAATATACTTATCATGAATCCATTTTATAACACATAATCGCTGTTTTTTTAAAAATATTTACGTAAAGAAGGAAAACCAAATTCGAGCGAATGAAAATAGAAAAAAAGGGAAAAAGGTTGCCCTGCACTCGGGACCATCCCGTCATTTGATACCCATGCAGATACAGTGCTCTGAAGATCATACGTAGGGGCTTGCAGCACGCGTTCCATTTGTTGCGGTTGTTCTCATAATCATGACAAATTGCATCCTAAGTAGAACTATATTCTTTCTTGAATTTTGATATGTCCTCTCATTTAGAGAGAATTTGTGATAAACATAAAGGTTTTGTACTGATATTTTTTGTATAGAAAGTGCCTTTAGTTTTTTTTTTTTTTTGGGGGGTCTAATTCTTGTGGCTTTTCTGTTCATGTAGGTTTATCTTAGGTGTTGAATGGAAATGGTGAAATACATAGACGGTTTTATTTCTGTTTTTTTGGTTGGAGATGAAATCTTATATCATGCTCCTATGATAGTAATAATTTATCCCAGGAATTAGGGCAACTATAATGATAGGTACATTGGTTTTCTAGATCTGAGTTCTAATCAAGTCTTTAAACTTTGCTAGCTGTAGTTCAAAATTAAGGGATGAAGAAATACAATTTTCCGGGCCAATTTTGGCTGTGGACAGCGCCTGAAGAAGCAATGCAAGTTAAAAAAGCTAAAAAACATTGTCAGAAGTGGGATTTGAACCCACGCCCTCATTAGAGGACCAGAACTTGAGTCTGGCGCCTTAGACCACTCGGCCATCCTGACGTCCTCATGCTTGTTCACTTCTCACTATTTAACAATCGAATACGCGTTCTGATCCATTTTGATAATTGATTTCTTCTTTAAAATTAGGTCAAATAATTATGTCTAATACAAATTATATTCATTGACCGTAAAGTTTTCACTTTAGGGGTAGAAATTAGAAAATTTGTCATCCTTAATTAGAATGCGGGTCCTAAATTATTGATTTGCCGTACAATAATGGGCTATTTTGAAGTTTTGAAAGATTTTCTAATACCAACTAATTTTTAATTTTCTTCGATGTTCACTTAAGAATTTTCACACAAGAATTTGAATATTTTTTTAAATTAATGGTGTTCGGGGACATTGGTATCTTCAGGTACATCTACCTTTATCCGTAAAGATTAATACTCTTATGTTACACTTTCAATAGAATTCATATTTCCATGTTATAAATTTAAGAGAATTCCATGATATTAGGTTTGACTTTATTCATAAGTTACTCTTAAGTTCATGTTTCGAAATAGTTCACACATACAACCTCTTGGACTAGTGGCTTATGTCATCTATTGTTCTCCCACCTCTTAAAATTTCTAGACCGAAAAAAAGAAAAGAAAAGAAAGAAGTAACCTACAATGACCATTTGATTACTCATTCAAAGTACCAATGTTCTAGGCCAACTGCATTGATTCACCGGTCCCTGCTGAGGCAGTGTTTGCTTCTGTTAGGAAAAATATTAGAGCAATAATAATAGCGAAAACGATAGGATGAGATATAGATTCAGAATTCAAGTGAATAACAGAAAAACAGAAATAAGAAGACAAGAGATTTAACGTGGAAAACCCAATGCGGGAAAAACCACGGACGGCGACAGCATCAGAACAATTCACTATGAGCAGGAAGAATACAACACGATCACAATCACCACAGTAATTTGATCTAAGAGCAGAATTACAACCTCTCTATTGTAATCTCTCACAAAGTACTTCTACCTCTCAATGTATGTATGTATGAGTACTGGAGATATTTCAGATCCTAGGCCTGACCCTCTTTATATAAGGTCTAAACAGTAGGGTTTTCCCCTTAGCATGCAACCCTAGCCGCCAGGTGGAATCCCCCCTCGAACAGAACTCTAACCACCTTCCGAGAGAGGCGGCGTAAAAACACGGGGCACGACCGTACCACGTGGCATGGTCACCCCGTACCACATGGCACGGCACCCCCGTGCCGTTTTTCTGTCCTCTTTGATTGGACGTTCTTCGTCTTGACACGCCCGTATCTTGTGTAGCACGGTCCCACCGTGCCGGTACTTGGATTTTGGGCCACGAAACCCAACAATCTCCACCTTGGACCAAAATCTCCAATCACTGCTTTCTGACTCCGTCATCGCACCCCGAAGGGTGACGCAGTGGATGGCACTCTGACTATCAGAAAACACAACAGTCGGAGTTTGTGGGACTCCGAGCTCGATCACAAGGCCCCTTAGCCAGGTAGCTTCCTTCACCCCTTCAGTAGTAGCAATGTATTCAGTTTCAGTAGTAGACAAGGCTGCAATAGACTCCAATGATGCTTTCCAGGAGATAGTACTTGCACACATGATGAAGATATACTCAGATATGGACCTCCTCATATCCAAGTCACCAGCATAATCAGCATCAACAAAGCCTACAACATCGGATGTATCATCTTTGTTTCTATCAAATACCAACCTCTTCCCTATAGTACCCTTCATATATCGAAGGAACCATTTCACAGCTTCCCAGTGATCCTTCCCAGGATTGTGCATATATCTACTTACCACACTTACAGCATGTGATAAGTCTGGTCTAGTACAAACCATAGCATACATTAAACTACCAACAGCACTAGAATAAGGTATATTGGACATTCTTCTGATGTCTTCCTCTGTTTGCGGGCAGCATCCCGCAGACAGCCTGAAATGTGCAGCAAGTGGAGTGGAAACTGCCTTGCAGTTGTCCATGTTGTATTTACTTAGTACTTTCTCAAGGTACCGTTCTTGAGATAAGTACAATTTACCTGCTTTCCGATCCCTGTGGATCTCCATGCCCAGTATCTTCTTTGCTGCACCCAAGTCTTTCATCTCAAACTCCTTACTGAGTTGAGATTTCAGCATGCCAATTAAACTCTTGTCTTTAGAAGCAATCAACATATCATCGACATACAGCAGTAGATAAATAAAAGTACTATCAGAATACTGTCTAAAGTACACACAATTGTCATATCTACTATGTGTATATCCTTTATCAGTCATAAACGTATCAAAATGTTTATACCACTGCCTTGGAGCTTGCTTGAGTCCATATAAGGACTTTTGCAATTTACATACCAATTGTTCCTTCCCAGGAATTGCAAACCCTTCAGTTGTCTCATATAAATTTCTTCTTCCAGCTCTCCACGTAGGAATGCGGTTTTCACATCAAGCTGCTTCAACTCCAAGTCAAACAATGTGACAAATGCAAGAAGGACTCGAATAGAGGTATGTCTAACAACAGGGGAGAAGACCTCATTGTAGTCAATACCTTCCCTTTGGTTGCAACCACGAACAACCAACGGTGCCTTCCATCTTGCATCTTCAACTCCAGGAATTCCTTCTTTCTTCTTGTAGATCCACTTGGCAGTTAAGGCTCTTCGGCCTTTAGGCAGTTCACAGAGTTCCCATGTTCTGTTCTTTTGCAGACTTTCCATCTCTTCTTGCATAACTAGGATCCAGTTAGGTGAACTTGGGCAAGTGATTGCTTCAGTGTAATTTGAAGGTTCAGCATCTTCAGGCACTTCCTCTGCAACTGAAAGTGCGTATACTATCAGCCCCTCATCATCGTTGTAACGAGCAAGTTTTCTGATCTCCCTTCGAGGACGATCACGAGCTATAGAATGGGCAACCTCCTCCTGAGGTTGATTGGGACTGATGGTTTCAGGTTCAGTAACCTGGGCCTCCCTATTGGGTTGATTAGTAGTTCCACCTTGAGCTGTTACGGTCTCCATCTCTACCTCCACATTGGCATCTTCCTGATTACCTGCATCAGTAGAAGGAACAACAGTATTCTTCCCAGAAGATAACATAGCAGTCTCATTGAAAGTAACATCCCTACTTTGAATTACTTTCTTAGACTCAGGACACCACATGCGGTATCCCTTAGACTCAGATGCATATCCAAGTAACATGCATTTGACAGCCCTGGGGGCTAATTTCCCATTATTCACATGGGCAAACACAAGACATCCACATATTCTTAAATTAGAATAATCAACAGGATTACCTGACCATACTTCTTCTGAGATTTTGAAGTCAATGGAGGTGTGTGGTGAACGATTTATCAGGTAGCAGGCTGTAGAAATAGCCTCTGCCCAAAAGGTCTTGCGATCCCAAAGCCCGGCATTTGAAAGCATACACCGTGCTTTCTCCAAGAGTGTTCTGTTGATTCGTTCTGCGACCCCATTCTGCTGTGGTTTCCCAACCACAGTCTTGTGCCTGGCTATGCCGTTTACTGTGCAGAACTCCTCAAACTCTGATTCAACAAACTCCAGGCCATTGTCAGTCCTGAATTTCTTGATCTTTCTCCCAGTCTGGTTCTCAACCAGAGCTTTAAACTTCTTAAACATAGAAAAGTTCTCATTTTTATGTCTTAAGAAGTAAACCCAAACCTTACGTGAGAAATCATCAACAAATGTCAACATGTAACGCTTACCCCCAAAAGAAGGTTCCTTTGAGGGACCCCACAGGTTAGAATGGATATAATCTAGGGTCCCCTGAATACGGTGTGTTGCTTTAGAGAAACTCACCTTTTTCTGTTTCCCAAAAACACAATGATCACAGAAATCGAGCTTATCCGTACTGGCGTTGCCAAGACAACCTTTCTTACCCAGAATGGTCATCCCTTTCTCACTCATATGGCCCAACCTCATGTGCCATAACTTTGTATCATCTATTGTACCAACTGCCGCTACACCTGTAACTGTAGTTCTTTGTAGAATGTAGAGATTGTCTTGCCTCAATCCCTTCATTATCACCATGGCTCCCTTAGTTACCTTTAGGACACCATTTTCCATCGAAATCCTGCAACCATTAGTCTCAAGAGTACCTAAGGATATTAAACAACGAGTCATGTTAGGTATGTGGCACACTTTAGACAATGTTCTAATTGTCCCATCATGGGTTTTTATGTGAACAGTACCTATCCCTGCAACTTTGCATTTAACATTGTTACCCATAAGTACCAACCCAGTGTCAACTGCCTCATAGGTGAAAAACCAGTCCTTATGAGGGCACATGTGAAACGTACAAATAGAATCTAAAATCCAATCAACATCCACTCCCCTTTCGGAGGTGGTAGCCAAAGAAGTAGCAAGTAACACATCACCATCAGACTCCGACTCTATTACACAATCAGTTGTAGCAGTTTTCTCCTTATCCTTATCCTCCTTCTCATTCTTTTTCTTTAATTTCCAGCAGTCAGCCTTGATATGACCCAATTTGTTGCAGTAGTGGCAGGTTTTGTTAGAGTGAGGATTCCTTGACTTAGAACGGTTCTTTTTCTTATTACCGTTCCTCCCTTTTTCAGTGGTTCTACCCCTGACAACTAATCCCTCAGACTGATCAGCATGGATGTCTTGGTCAAACTTTTCTTTAGACAGCAAGTTAGATTTCACATCCTCAAACAATATAGTATCCGAGTTACTATATAATGATTTCCTTAAAGTGTTTGTAGGAAGGGGGTAGAGACACTATAAGCAGAATGACCTTATTCTCATCCTCAATTTTAACATCCAAACTCTCCAAATCTACTAGAATAGAATTAAATTCATTCAAGTATTTTTGGACAGGAGTACCTTCAGCCATACGAAAGGTGTACAACCTTTCCTTCAAACGGATCTTGTTGGCAAGACTCTTCGTCATGTAGAGTTCCTCCAGCCGAGCCCAAAGATCCACCGCAGTTGTCTTATCTAGCACCTCTCGCAGAACATGTGGTGCCAAGCACAACTGTATGGCTGAAACCGCTTTCAACTCCAGTTCCTCCCATTCGTCCTCCGTCAACGACCCACGTCTCTTCTTTACATCTTCAGCCCACTGTTCTTCTGTCATCTTCTCAGGTTTTACGTGAGGTCCCTTCAGAACCTTCCACAACCCGTGCTGATTGAGAACTGCTCTCATCTGCACCTTCTAGAGATTAAAACTAATCTCCCCATCGAATTTCTGAATATCTACCTTCATGATAGAAGACATCCTATAACCAAAGTTCTGATACCACTTGTTAGGAAAAATATTAAAGCAACAATAATAGCGGAAGCGATAGAATGAGATAGAGATTTAGAATTCAAGTGAATAACAGAAAAACAGAAATAAGAAGACAAGAGATTTAACGTGGAAAACCCAATGCGGGAAAAATCACGGACGGCGACAGCACTAGAACAATTCACTATGAGTAGGAAGAATACAACACGATCACAATCACCACAGTGATTTGATCTAAGAGCAGAATTACAACCTCTCTATTGTAATCTCTCACAAAGTACTTCTACCTCTCAATGTATGTATGTATGAGTATTAGAGATATTTCAGATCCTAAGCCTGACCCTCTTTATGTAGGGTCTAAACAGTAGGGTTTTCCCCCTTAGCATGCAACCCTAGCCGCCAGGTGGAATCCCCCCTCGAACAGAACTCTAACCGTTTTCCGAGAGAGGCGGCGTAAATACACGGGGCACGACCGTGCCACATGGCACGGCACCCCCGTGCCGTTTTTATGTCCTCTTCGACTGAACGTTCTTCGTCTTGACACGCCCGTGTCTTGTGTAGCACGGTCCCACCGTGCCGGTACTTGGATTTTGGGCCACGAAACCCAACAGCTTCAAAAGTAAAGCAATTGCAACAAGACCAGTTCATGCCCATGGAACACGTTGCACTCGAGCTATTTGAGCACGACACATGTTTGTGTTGTCAGAGGTTACCGCATGCCTAAGAAGCAGAAGAATGCCGAGAAGTAGAACACCCATTCGTGATCAGAAGTGTAGCATAGGATTCAGCTGCTGTCAAACTCATTGTAATACTAAGGTTTGGCCTTAGAATTTTGTAGCTATGCAATATTTTTCCAAGTTTTCTTTTAGTATTGTCGAATCAAGGACCTTCATACTTGTTTGCAGAGTGGTACTTAGTGTATGATTAAGCCATGACAGTGTTTGTGTCACTTAACTTTGGCGTGTTACCAATTGTATTCTCTGAATTCTTATTGCTAAAGATATTAGTACTGCTGGCTGGTGGTTGATCGAGCAGTCTATCTGCACGACAAGTTTTACTACCATTTTGAACCCTATATTGAAAATCACAACATAGTGCTGCTTGGACATGATTGATATCATACAAACACAATGTAGGATTATATTAGGACTTACCTCAATGTAGAAGCTTTACACAAATCTTATCTGCTGAATGCTGCCCATGAATTAGGTGGCTACTAGAGTCACCAAGGAGTCCACACGCCAAACCCAAATATTAAAGATGGTTGGATTAGTGTGAGAGAGTAGATTTGATCTGCGGAATGTTTGCTTCTTAGCTGTACGTCTTCCCTGCTCTGATTACCCCTTTTTATAGTAGCACAAAGCTAGTATCAATGAGCTTGCCATTTTTGTCTGTGTCTGATGGCGGAAACTTGGCTGCCGTCAAGTAATCTAGTACGTCTCTTTCATTCAGAAGATATTGAACCTTCTGTTTCCACATGTCATACGTAGTGCCATCTAACTTCTGACTAGTGAACAATAATTCACCAATCATTGCATTGTTCATTGCCATATCTACAAGTATACATTAAAAGATGGACATATGGCACGTTTTCTTACCCAGTTAAATTATTAAAACTCGATCATTCATTTCATACGATCAAAAATTTCACTAAACTCATAATCATCTCATACAATTATGAACTAGAAATTTAAATAATTCAATTACAACATTTTCATTAGGAAACACATTCATATGAGCCATAAACAAATCAACATTCATTTGAATATTACATAGATATTTATTAAATTAATGTCAAAACTAATTTACATAATAGTTATTTTTTATCTGATGATCCCTGCAAAGGCGAGAGAAAAAGAAACGAGTGCAGTGAATGCATGTGTATAAAAACCATATAGGCACGGATGCATGTAATGATGTAAGAAGAGATTGCTTACATGCTTCCCCAGAGACGAGAGAGAAAGCAACGCTTTCTAAGCCTACTGGATCCTTTCCACCGCCATAATGTTCCCCCTCTGGAAGCCTAAGAAGCCCCTAGACCCACCTCCATCCCCTTCCACCGCCCAACCGTTGTAATTCACCGCCCATGCCCAGTCACTTCCCTGCTTTTCACTATGCTTTTCTACACTGTGCATATCCGATTTGCCCAAGCGACCCTTTCTCACTCTTTCAGTCACACGGTGTGTGGATGTGGGTTTAGCAAAGCCCATCCAAATCGCCATCATTCTAGATCGGATAAGCCGACCACTTTACAGTATCACTTTTCAACTTTTCAGAGATGATTATGGCACTTTCGTTTGGCATCTTTCTACTTTTGCTATCGGGGTTCCTGATTTGGCTACTGCTATGTATCCTCCCCTTTTCCTCTCTTCCACTGGTGATGAGAGAGAGGCATTTAATGCCCCCTGGTGGCTACTTGCGGTTGCAGTTCCAGTGGGTAGCCTTGATGGGTGCTCTATGGCCAGCTATAAGTCGCGATCAGATCTGGTAACCTACGGTGGTAGGTATGATGATGTATACTCGATTTGGTAAGATCTGATCTTGATGATCTTCTAATTGCCCCCGTGATTAGGATTATATGCTGCATTTCTTTGTGGTCAGAGTGTCCTAATTAGATTTGGGTTTGCGGTGTTTGTTCGATGGTTATTAATTCCCAATCTTACATTTATTTCTATGATTATGAAAGGCTTAGTTGTTATTTTCTTTGCTCTGTATTACTGTGCTCTCTTAAGGGGGTATGGCAGGGTTTTCCTCAGTGGGTCTGCCGATCCTTTTTTAAATTAGGATTCAGAGTTGGGTGTTGGATTCTCGTTGTATGCGATTTGTCTATAAATAGCTACAATTCCCCGACCACTTTCTTTACCCCTGCCCTCATCCCTTCTCCTCTGTGGTTACCACGAATGTCTTCACCCCCCCATCTATCCCTCAGTCACACTCTGTTGAATCTAGTTCCCCCAATCAGGCCCATCATGCCAATTTGCTCCATCCTACTCAACTTTCCCATGATGGTCTTACTCGCGGATCTAAGCTTCCAACTGACCTGGATGGAACCTCTTCTCATAGTTCAGGCAGTAAGGATAAGGCGACCATTCCAACCTTCTCCCGGGCTGTTAAGCTCGGACTGGGAAGTCTTGATAGTCATTCTCTTTCTCGAATTATGTTAGAATATCATGATCATCCTTCCGAGGGTCACCTGGAATCAACGTATAAGGTAAATTCCTTTGGAGTCACCTCTACTGAATTTGACCTTCCAACCATGAGTCTTTTTGGGAAAATTTAGGGGGAGTCCATTCCGTTTCATTTAATTTGTGTCAAGACAAAAAGGGACTGGGTTCAAATGAAGGGTCATATTGACTATGTTAACATGGGAAGTGGTTGGATTTTATTTAAATGCACCACTGTCGAAGATAGGGAATATGTTTGGCTTAATCGACCCTCGTTTGTGAGTGGTCTTAATCTAGTCCTTAAGCCTTGGATTCCCCTTTTTGATCCTTATGCTATTAATATCACCCATGTTGACCAATGGCTCACTATTACTCGATTACCACAGGAATTCGGTGGCTACTAAAGTCACCAAGGAGTTTACACCCCAAACCCAAATCCTAGAGGTGGCTAGATTATTGTGAGGGAGACGGCAGAGAGTAGATTTGATCTAAAAAATGTTTGCTTCTTAGCTGTATGTCTTCCTTGATATGATCACCCCTTTTTATAGTAGCACAAAGCTTGTAATAGAATCATGGAATTAAATTGACTGATTCATACTGAATCAATCACCTTGTAATTGCTGTATCAATGGTGATTATGATGTAATTAGTAATTACTGTGAGATTAAGTGAGTGTTACTCTTTCATAAACACACAAAATGCTGAAGTGATTGATCTTAAAACAGTATTGAATGAGAGCGTAATATGAAAAAAGCCTATAAGAAATAACAGTGTCTAGAAGAAACGAGTAGATTGCATCGAGGAGCATGTTCTTAAGTGGTACAACGATATTGTTGGTCTGATTTGGCTAGTTAAATCACCTAGATGGGTTGAATAGAGTGATGATTAAAGTTACAAGATAATCAAGATAAAAATGTAGAAAATGTAAATGTGGATAAAATACAAGTATTTATCGAAGTTCGGCTGCACCTAGTCCTTTACCCATGGGCGCCCCTCGCCGATGGGATTTTGAACCTCTTCCTTTTATTAGGTCAGTCGATTACACATGATTCACTAACCGTACAACCTACGAGTTGACCCTACAACTATAGGTATTCCAATGTATGTGTTGCTCTCCAGCCGTACTTCGGTAGTCGGTCATCCGACTAATGAACCCAACCCAATATAAGGAAAGATAATAACTATAACATACACTTCTTTGGTAGAGAACAAAACAAATATGTCAATGTAAGCTCAAACTCTTCTCAAATTCTTCTCAGATTCCTTCTCTTGATTTGCAAGTGTAGTTCTATTTCTTCTTCTTTGCTTGCACTCTCTCTTGTGTATTTTCCAGTTGCTAATTTCTCTCATTTTTATAACCAAGCAGTGTTGGAGAGGTTGGAGTAAAACTTGATAAGTGACCATTGCACCAAATAAGGCAAGTCAATCCTCCATACTAGTTTAAGGCCTTGAACCTAGTCTTTCAAGCCCTTGAAATTTCCTTCTGATCTTCAACGACTAGTTTCCTTAATTTTAGCAGAGGATCTTGGCTGAGAGAATCATCTAGAAGTTGGTTTATTTTACAGCATAGTCTTTGACAATATTATATCAAAAGATAATATCATATTTTAAGCAAATCTTGGCACTTGATAAATATAGCATCACAATCTCATATTCAAATGTGAATCACATAATATAATCTCATAAAGATAACATATTCAAACTTGGATACTGAATCACCTCGAGATATTGTGGCAACTTTTATCAACTCAATAAAGCAATATGCACTAGTATGCTAATATTCACTTAGAATCATAATATATTTAAATAATATAAATTTCAAGATAAATGAATATATCAATTGATTAATCTCTTTTTATCTTTCATCAAAATATATTAATGAACATATTGTGAGCTTCAAGAAGGCTAACAAATACCATTGGCAGACATCATCGTGGAGACGTAAGCCGTGGTTCGTAAGTGACAAATTCAACTGGTGGATGTGCTCACGGGCAAAGTTGAGTGCTTAGTGCTTACCAATGAATGGGACATATTCGATATTAAGCCTCTGTATTGTATTGTTGGAGCACCTGCAACCAAAGATTAGTTTTTGGAATTGTTGGTCCACATCATCCTAAGATCGAACATTTTTTCTCACCCTCATATACAATGGAAATCCAATTTTGAATAATCAAATAATATATTTATTATGGACCTATATATTTATTATGGACCTACTTCACAATACACAACTTTTTTTTATTTAAGTATAAAAAGGAAAACAAAATTTAAGCAAAAGAAAAAAGAAAAAAAGGGAAAAGTTGCACTGCAGTTCGGACTACCCCAACGTTCATTCCATTCGGACTATGCTCTGCAAGCACACATGGAGATCGTAAAGGGGGCCTACACCACGCATTCCATCTATCCTAGTTACACTTACAATCGTAGCAAATTACTTCTTTAATAGAAGTATATCCTTTCTTAAATTATGATATGTCTTATCACTTACAGAGGATCTATGATAAATATAAAGGTTTTATATTGAAATTTTATGTCTAGAAGGCGCCTTTGTTTTTCTTGTCTAATTCTAAAGTTACTTTTTTATTGATGGATCTTGTACATTTATATAGGTTTATTTTAAGTGTTGAATAGAAATGGTGACACAAATAGACGGTTCATTATTTTTTTTGTTGGAAAGTAAATCTTATATCATACTCCCATCATAGATGGTAATAATTTACCCGAAGAACTAGAGCATAAACTCCGATGATAGGTACATTCGCTTCTTCGACCTGACTTGTAATCAAGTATTTAAACTTTGGCAAGCCGCAGTTCAAAATTGAGGGATGAAGTATAGCCATTTTTGATTGTGGAAAGCGCATGAGTGGAGCCGTGGAGGCCATATAGAAGTGATGCAAGTTGTAGAGGGGACAAAAACTTGTCAGAAGTGGGATTTGAACCCACGCCCTCGCTAGAGGACCAGAACTTGAGTCTGACCCCTTAAACCACTCGGCCATCCTGAGGCGTTTTGTCTTGTACTTTTTTAACATATTGATAACAAAAGGTCCCAGTTCGATATTTTCATTTCCTCTGCAAAATTAGGTCAAATAATTTTGCCTAATAAAAATTACATTCCATATATAATTAAAATGCGGATCAAAAATTGCTGTAGAATAGTGACCCATTTTGAAGTTTTAAAGTACTTTCTAGTACCAATGACTTTTTAATTTCCTTCAATGTTCATTTAAAAATTTTTACACAAAAATCTGAATAATTTTTCATGTTAGTGGTGTTCGAGGACACTAGTACCTTCATGTACATCCGCTTTTATCCTTTTAAGTATTGGTATTCTTGGATCACACCTTCAAGAGGATTTATACGTCCATAATTTTTCGTGTTTTGAAATAGTTCATACATACCACCTGTTAGAGTAGTGGTTTATGTCATCTAGTAGTCTTCTACCTCTCAAAATTTATAGACCGCAAAAAAAAGAAAAGAAAAGGAAGAAGGAACCTACAATTACGATATGATTGCTCATTGAAAGTTCATTGGATAAACATTATTCCAAAATTTGAAGCAAAATTGCAAAGCTGATGCAACTAGCAGTTCAAAAGTATAGGATTGGAGAGCTCAAAGCAAAAATACAAGAGAGGGCGGATCATTAGGGACTAGGGCATTCTCCAACACAGCCCTTTGCTACGGTAATTACATTGAATCAATATGCCCTCTGTGCATTAGGACTCCACGAGGAGGAATGTACCAAGAGATCTTAAGGCACTTGGAAGAATGATGCAGCTGTTATGTTATAGTCTTATGGAGCCACTGCCATTTTGAAGAACTTGAGCTTCAATCGCGAAATATTAATGATAATCACAACATGTTGAGCCATGAGATCCGATGACAGAATCAGGTTTTAAGTGTAGCCTCGAGCAGTAGCTGGTACTGAAGTATTGGTAGCTAATTCACCATCAATCTTATTTGTTTCGATGTCCTGACCTCCCCACTTCCTCATCTGGTTGTTTGTTTCGTCCACCTGCATCAATGTTACTTAGTCGTGTTTGAATAGCAATTTTTCATGCAAGGGGGAAGCACAACTCCTTATCTGTCCACTGACACAATGTAAACAACCCAATGCAAAGGTAGACTTAGTAAACAGATTGTTTGGATTGAGTTCAAGTTGAACAAATTTAGGGTCCAAAACTATGGTGACACTCGGGGATGCAGTGTCTTCAAAGCTCAAGGGCTCAAGGAGGAGCCATTTTTCTTTAGAGCACAGTTTGGATGGATCCTCTGAATTTTCCTCTTTTAGTAACATAGTAATTGCTGTATGCATTGTTATCCAGTTCACTGTGACCCGTTTTACTTTGTTTACATTTTTTAGTTCACTGTTTACTTTGTATTGTAAATCTTATGAATTCCCTTATCCATATGAATTTTCCACTACTCTCTCTCAGTAGATGTTTTAACCAACTAAGTTCTGTAAAATGTCTGTCTCCACAATGCAATGCTGCTTCTGCCATGCATTTAGATGTGATTTTTACTTGGACAACCTGATATTCTTGGCGGTCCATCACTAGACTGATTTGATATGCTGGCCTTATCTTTTCACGTCAGAGTCGTTGCACTGCCATCTTAATTGCAAACACAAGGCTAATAGTTTTGGCATTTAAATGTGATCGAGGTTCAGTGTCTGAATGCTTTGCGAGGGTGTCAATTCTGTTGCCTCTTGGTTATGCAGCTGAATGTTCTTGGTTGCATGGTGGGGGCAAGGAGCCTGCTGGATTTATCTTTCCTAATTATTTTTATCAGATTTATTTTGCAGAACCTTCTTGCTCATATGCTTTCATGTTTGCAGGGCAGGATTTTGGCACTTAATGCCTCTTTCTTGAAAGCTGGATGCCACTATGTTATATCAATCAAGGTTTGCCTTCTCTGAGTGAGTAGTGGTTTTTTTGTTTATCTTGGATCTCAGGTGGCTCATACTGATCTGCGCTGATAAAAACTCTTTTGTACAAGTAATATCGCAAAATCCAACCTTGAAACTTGTGGGTGTTGTCCCATTTTTTTGTCCCCGCATTTTAAATTTAGGCACCAGAGTTTTCCGTCTATAGAGTTTTCGACCCAATCATGACCCAAGTTAACCAACCATTCCAGTTTCTGGATTCTCAGCTGTCGATGATATCTGGAATGAAGTTGTTTTACGTTGTTCTCTATTTAAATCTGGTGTCCTGAATTTGCTGTTCAACAATATAGGCCAACTGAACTGATTCAACGATCCCTGTTGAGGCAGTGTTTGCTCCAGAAGTAAAGAAACTGCAACAAGGCCAGTTCAAGCCCATGGAACAGGTTAGACTCAAGCCATTTGAGCGCGACCATGCTTGAGCTGTCGGAGGTTACTGTATGCATAAGAAGCAGAAGAACGCCGAGAAGTAGAGCTCCCTTTCATGATTAGAAGTTTAGCATAGGATTCAGGTGCTGTCAAGCTTATTGTAATACGAAGTTTTGGCCTTAGAATTCCGTACCTATGAGATTTTTGGCCCAAGTTTTCTTTTAGTATTGTCGAATCAAGAACTTACATACTTGTCTGCATCTAGAGAGCGGTGCTTAATGTATGACATGGTAGTTTTTATGTGTCACTTGTCTTTTGTGTGTTACCAGTTGTAGTCTCTGAATTTTTGCTGCTAAAGATATCGAGCAGTCTATTTACTACTATTTTGACCCTATTTTGAAATCGCAACGCAATGGTGGCTGCACAGAATTAGTATCATACAAACACAAAATGTTAGTGATTGATCTTGAAAGAGTATTGAATGAGAGTGCACTATGAAAAGGGCCCATAAGAAATGAGGATATCTAAAAGAAACGAGCAGCTTGCATCGAGGAGGGGGTTCTTGAGCGTTATTACGATACCATTGATAGACAGTGTCATGGAGAAGCAAGCCGTGGTTCGTAAGGGACAAATTCAACCTGTTGATGTGGTCGCGTTGGAAAATGTTTAATAAAGATGGACAAATATGTATTACTTAATAATATCTCATGAGTTTCATCTTATTCAATAAAAAATAATAATATGATAATATCTCATATACAATATCATTTGGGAGTGAAGTATACATCAAAAACATTTATTTACGTCAAGCACAATATATACTAGAGAACACCATCAGTTTTATTTATCAGTATAGTACTTGCTTTTGTTTTTCATCATATATCCTGCTTCTCCTTATTCATTGAACAATGAATTTGAGCTAACTGTGATGGTTTCTTATGTGCTCTACTTTTCACTTTTTGGTTAGGTTGATCTGATAACAACTCTTACAAAGTTGAGTTGCTTAGGACAGCAAATCAATTATGAAGCATATACCTATGACCTATCCTGTGCAAAAGATTTGAGTTGAGCAAGCTGTAATTGTGATGACAATGCACTACAGTCAGATATTTGCAGCCTTCATTTAACATGGTTTAGCTCTTTCTCAACTCGCCAGCTAAGCCTTTAGCTGAGCTCAAAGAACTTATCAAACTCTGTTCATTTGAGAATTGTATTCAAACCTGGCTTGATTTGGCCTGTTAATTGATTGAGTAGAGCTAGTAAACATGATTTTGCTCGTTTGTAAATTGTCCGGATGAATACATTCATTTTCAGCTCTGTTAAGTGTGAATAAATCAGTGCAAAATGCTTACATTACTCAGCAAAAATCATTAGAACTAAGTCAACTGACAGATACAAAAGATCAAACATAAAGCTGCAAAACTCCAGGTCTTGAAAATACAAATTTGTAGCACATGATAATTCCGAGTGACTTCAACCAACCAAAGGCAAGCGATTGTAGTCATCAGGAAGGTCTAGATTTTCAAAAAAAAAGGAAGCGCCCCTCCCCCCCCCCAAAAAAAACCCCAAAAAAAAACAAAAGGTGGAGGAAGGGGAACTATGAGGAAATAAAGAACGGGATTTTGAACTCTCAGAACTACCAAAATTATTCTGTTCTGACTGTGACATGAAGGAGTTGGTGTTAAATCCCATTCAGAATCTGAGGAGTTGGTGTTAAATCCCATTCAAAATCTGAGGATCAATGAAGAAGAGAAAGGTTTGGATCTTCCTCAAAAATAGCTCTCTAATGAAATGGCATATAGGGCTCTCATAGTCATAAGTAGTGTTTTGCAAAATGCATAAAAGAGCAACTTCCTGTACAATGCTATTAGCATTATTGTCATTGTATGAGAGAGGCTGGGAGAATTTTCGACCTAAATATATGATTCAAAATTTTAGGACCTTATGGATTAAGGTATAGCTGACACCGACATCATCGTTGGCATTGATGCATACAATTTATGACACATAATGATGATCACATCGACAAGAGTATCACTTTTGCCAAAGATCAAATCAAATTCCATTGCATTGATAGTTTTGTTATCTATTGTTACTGCAAGGATTATAGCTAGCTGCAAAGGCCTAGCAAAACCACACACATCCCAGGAACTATCACTGGGGAGGGGGGCCAATATCTAATGCCTATACTACTGGTCGAGCATTGGTACTGCACCATCTCATTTCATTTTCCTCATGCCACTAGCGGGAGGTGAGCTGCATGGCTCAGGGTTCTGTGTGCCTAATGCTGCTGGCTTGACATTTTTGCACTGTGAAGTTGCAGGCCCGCCATTGAATGTCAAGTCTATGTCTTGGAGCTCGATACCATCACAGGGAGTTCCACCGCTGCAGAACAGCTTCACTGCCTCTTCGCTTGAAGCTGTTCCTCTTATGTTTTTGAAGCTAATGTTGCTCAGCTTCACCTTTGATGGAGTCTGAAGTACCCCACATGAAAAACAAAATCAATTGCAAAATGAAAGAAAGCTAACCAAACAAGCACCTGATACAGATCCTAAATGCTGAAGAAAGGCATGGGGAAGTCCAGATATACGCAGCCTTACCCCTTTTTCCGATAGAGGTTTGAGTAAGAGAGAATTTGTGATCATTGTTCTTACCTGAGCTTTGCAATGGTTGTAGGGGCAGTATTCTTGGTCAACAATAATAGGATTACGGACATTTTCAACTTTGATATCCTCGAAGTGCATGTCTGAGGCACTAGTCTCATAAGAGTTGAGCCAAGACTTAATCCTGATGCCGTTATCAGTATCCTTGATAGTGCAGTGCTGGATCCAGACACCCCTGACGGGCTCCTCGTTCGGGTACCTGCCAAGACTTCCAATGCTGATGCCATGGCCAGGCCCACAGGTGACTCCTTCCACGTGCACATCGATGGCTCCATCACCCATGGAGACGCAGTCATCCCCTGTCCCAATTGTGGCCTGGTTGATATGCACTCCTTCTGAACGTCCAATGTGGATACCATCTGTGTTAAGGCTCTCAGGTGGAGCTGTTATTGTGGTATCTTGAAGTGTTATGTCCTTGCACCCCAAAATCGCCATGTGGTACAGCTTGCTGTTCAGGGATTTTAGCCCTGTGATCTTCGCATTATTCAGGAAATTGAACCTGAAATTCTGCCCAACAAAACAAACACAGAGATGTTTTTGCCAATATCAGAATGAAGATTAACATTTAAAATGAGAGCAAATTTCTTTTAACCAAGGAGATGATTTATGTCAAAGAAGTAGCAGTAGTACATAGGGAAGATTGTCACAGGTGCCAGACTGAGCACAGTTGTTCTGGTTCCATGCCATCTGACCTTGACCATCAAAAGTGCCCCCACCCTCGACAACATTGATGGTAAGGTCATTAATATGTTCGAATTTAAGCCAGGAGTCCGCGCCTTCCATCTGGGCTGGGTTAGGAGGAGCCTTGAAGTTTCCTGCGATCTCAAAGGTGATGGGGGCCTGGCATGGACCTGCAAAGTGCACAGCTCCCATCAAGTAGTCTCCGGCTGGCACTGAAATCGTCGTTGGGGCACCTGCTCCGCAAGCTTGTTTAAATGCATCTGTCATTGCCTGCACACATACATATATAGCTTAGTTTTTCAGTACTTAACAATACAGTTTTTCTTTCCTTCTTTTTAATAAGATAATAAAGGGCATTTGCAAAAGATCTGGAAGAAAAAAAGAACCTGAGTAGCATCTCCGTTAGGCTGTGCACCTAAAGTTGTTATGTCAATGACATCTTGAGATTTTGCTACTGATATGAGCAAGCAAATCAGGGATAAGGGCACTGGGAGATTGAATTTTGTCATTTTATTTTGGGATGCTTTTATTTATTTGGTTATTGTTATTGGGATTTGGTTTTATTCACACCTTTATCATTCGTTATTGATGTTTTTGAATGATGAATTTGATCCTGTGACTCGCCATATATATAGTGGCTTTTGAGATCCTCAAATCACTCAATGTATTCTCCATTTTCAGGCAAAATCCTACTCCTCAGGTAATTTTGCGGTAGAACGAGCTTAGCTCATAACCTTCTTCCTCCACTTGCACTTGAATTAAAAATCATGATTGGAGTTAGTTTGACAATCTCTCTTTCATTTTGTGCTAATTAAACGGACTTAACGTGGTAGAGCGCAACTAAATCTTTTTTTTTTGGGGGGGTTATCTCAACATTTAAGTATACATATATTATTTAAAACTAGGTGATACCTTACCATGTAAGAGCGTGAATTAAATAATTTTTAAATGTATTATTAAAGAATATATGTTTTACAAAAAAAACAAACAATAAACTGTTGTATTGTATTATTTTGTTGATGCAAAAGTAAATTGAGTCTTCTTTAGTTTTTTTCCTAGCTAACAATATACTTATTTATTCTTAATTAATATCTAGCTCACATTTTTTGTTGTATTTGCATTATTAAATTATATATATTTTGTGATCAAATTTTATTATTAAATAATAGGAAGATATATGAGAAGTTACCTTATTAAATAAAATTAATATTGTATTAAATTTACATCCATTCTACATAGTTTTTTTCTTTTTATTTTAAATCTCATATAGCATACTATGTTGCATTAAAGTATCCCACATGACTATTCTCTCCTATATAGCTTCTTGCATGGTAAGCTACTGTGTAACTCATACATGAGTTCAATCCAACTTTTAATATATATATATATATATATATATATATATGATGATTTCATCAAACACATTTAGCATATGACAAACAACAAATAAATAAAGGGATCAGAGTTTAGCAGTAGTCTGGGTAGAAGCACGCTAGCTGCTATCATAAGAGAGGAAACACCCCCACTGTACTGGTATAAAATTTATCAAGTGTGGTCCTCTCCAAGATACAACTACCCATCGAATTTCTCCGGTAGCAATGAGAGGAATTCCTAGAACCCATTACTTTTCCCTCATGCTCAATATATACTTCATGCTCAATATATACTTAGCTCATCAAGCCACCAACATGAAAATAATTTTAGGGGCCTACAAATGTTGTAGAAAAAATGCAGTTAGGAAAATTAATTTCACTATCAAAATGCTTTACTACCAACCAATGGAAACATGTTGCTCTTCGTTTCACACTGCCACTGCCCAAGGTAGTGATATTTATAGGAGAGGATAACTGTGATTTCTCCTCCAAATAAGCCAAATAATTGGCTAGCAAGAAGGGATATATTATCCCAGGAATATCTCACACACAAGCAAATTAGTAAGCCAAAAAAAGGGATAAGATAATAGCTTCAAGGCCACTCTTCCGAAAAATCTCCACTTCAACAAAATGAAGAATGAGTCAAATGTTTTGGGATCCTTAATAAGAAAGTTAGAAAATACTATATAGTGACTTTATATAAATTGTGTGAACCCGAAGGGGTGGTATGTAACTTTTTTTTTTTTAAAAAAAACAATGGTAAAGGAAGAGTGGAACTGTTAGGTGCCTCTTCTCACAAGAATGCGTCCAACTACATCATAAGCCAATATAATATCAAGCGCTGGTGAAAAAGAGACATCTAAAGAGAAAGGAACTGTGATAGTGTGGCCAAATTTAGAGAGCCAGTCAGCTGCCATGTTTGCTTCCTGAAAAATATGATTGAGATGGACTTGTGTAGCTTGTTGTAGCCATATATGTAAATCTTCAATGATGGTGCCAATTTTCCAAGGCACTATGGATTTGCCTGTTAAGGCCTGAATAACTATGAGATTGTCACCCTCAATACATAATTTTGTGAACCCTACTTGTGACGCTGCTTTAATACCATCCCGCAGTGCTCTGACTTCTGCGACGAGTATTGATGTATGACCATATGGATTAGCACCTACTTTAAGTAGTTTTCGGGTCCAGTCGTGGATGATATATCCTCCTGCTGCTGAGTAGTTGAGAATCGATCCGTTAAAATTGATTTTGATGAATCCTTGGGGGGGGAGTGTTCCAGCTCACGAGGTGAAAGGATGTGGAGGGGGAGAAAGAGGCCCCCTGATGGTGGAAATCGACCGACATGCAAGTTCGGATTCTCCATTCGGCATATGCCTTTTTTGCTCGGACAAAGCAGCCTATTGGGTTGAAGAATTTCTTCTCGAATACTGTTGCATTTCTACCTTTCCCAATACTCCAAATGAGGAAGGATAATTTCTGTAGCAATTTTGGGTTCCTGGATTCCTTAGTCTTCTTTAAGGCATCGGTTATCTCCTGACAGCCTTTGGGTGAGAACTGGATTGGTAACCAATGATGTTTATCAGCTAGTTCCCAAACCTTCTTAACTATTTGGCAATCATGAAAAAGATGTTTCATGGATTCTATGTCACCCAGACACACTGGACATACTGGGTCAATATTCATTCCTCGTTTAAGGAGCTAACCTCAGACTGGGATTGCTTTATGGCATAGTTGCCACAAAAAGATTTTAATCTTGTGTATGGTATCAATTTGCTATATCCATTTAAAGCTCCAATTAGAGGCTTCGTGAATGAAAGCATCATGTGCTATCCATGTTGCAGATTTCGTACTGAAATTACCCGAGCTGTCCAATCCCCAGCAGAAGGAATCTTGTTTGCTATGTGTCGGAATTGAAATTCCTTTGATCTTTTTGATAACAGAGTGATTGTTTAGTAGCAGGTTAAGCTTGGCAACATCCCAGCGTCGATTTGGCTGGATAAATTCAGAGACTTTGGCTTGTGGCATATGGATTGTATCTTCACTTAGGTTTAGTAAGTCGATTAGGTTCTTATTTTGTATCCAGTTATCATGCCGTACTTTCCACATGAGACCTTGTTTTAAGAGATTCCGGCACTTTAGAATGTTCTTCCAGGCTGGTGAGTTAGTAGCCTTTCTCTGGTATGCAAGAAATTCTTCTTTATGAAGGTACTTGGCCCTCATAGCTTGCACCCAGAGGCTATTCTTTTTAGTAAGGACTTGCCATGCTAGTTTACATTGAAATGCTTTATTGACCGCGTCTGTTTTTCGTAGTCCTAGTCCGCCTTTATTTTTTGGTCGGCATATTCTATCCCATGCAATGAGGGGTAACCCCTTTTCTGCCTGAGTGGTACACCAGAAGAAATCCTTGTTGATCATATCTAGTTGTTGGCTAGTAATGGCTGGTGACTGGAAGCATTGCATTGTGTGTGCTGGTAATGATTCTAGCTGGGATTGAATTAGTACAGTTCGACCTACTTTGGATAAGCAGTTTACTTTCCATCCTTGGAGTTTATTAGTAGCATTCTGGATTATTTCCTTAAAAGTATTTTTCGAGGGGCGACCTTGGAATATAGGGCAACCTAAGTATTTTCCTAGTGAATCTCGATGCGGTATATTGAAGATGCTTGTAACTAGCTGCTTTTGTTGGCCCGAGGCACTGTTCGAGAAAGTTAGTACCGACTTATGGTAGTTAACGAGTTGCCCCGAAATGGCACAAAAATTATCTAATAATGTTTTTAGTATCACGCAGCTACCATTGTTGGTTTTGCAAAATAATAGAGAATCGTCACGGCAAAGAACAAACCTGGTATAGTGTTGGACCTTGGGCATAGTTTGATTCCTATGCCCGATTTCCTATTAGCTGATTCATTAGCTAACCAAAGACTCAAGGCTTCCATACAAATGATGAAGATATATGGAGAGAGTGGGTCGCCTTGCCTGATTCCTCTTGTCGGGGTGAATAATCCGTTGGGTTCGTCATTGACAATCACTGAATAGGATACGGAAGAGATACATTCCTTTATCTAGGTGTTCCATATTGGATGGAAGCCTATTTCTTGAAAATATTTCAGGATAAAATCCCATTCCATCCTATCGTATGCTTTTTTCATATCCAATTTTATGGCCACCCACGCCGTTTTGCTTTTGAGGTTCTTAAATTTGTGCATTATTTCATGGGATAATAAAATATTATCATGGATAGATCTACCTGGAATGAAGGCACTTTGTAACGGGGAGACTATTTGTCGAGTAAGGATCGTAAACAGTTGACTAGTATTTTGGTAATGATCTTATAAACCGTCGAACACAAGCTGATTGGTCTGAATTGATTCGTCTGGATCGGATTTTCTATTTTGGGAATGAGTGCTATGAACGTGTGATTAATTTCCTTTAAGATTTCACCACTCGTAAAAAATTCTAAGATACAGTTGAACAAGTCTTTTTTAACAATATTCCAATAGTTCTTTAAAAAGCCTGCTCCAAAACTATCAGGTCTTGGCGTTTTACCAGAATCTATACTCCATAATGCTTGTTGAACTTCGTGCAAGTTAGGGAGTCTTATAAGTTCCCTATTTTCCTGATCAGAAACTATTTTTGGGAGGCCAATGTCAGGTAGGGAGCGTGGGCTAGCATGTTTAGATTTGTGTCTTCTTATAAAGTCAGCCGTAAATTTGTCTGCTGTGGCCTGCTATTCATCAATCCATATGCCACAGTCATCGCGGAGTTTAATAACAAGCTTTCTTTTCCGTCTCATATTTGCTCTTCGCTGGAAGAAGGTAGTATTTCTGTCTCCATTTACTAGCCATTCCTTCCGACATAGTCGACCCCAGTATTTTTGGTTAAATAACATTATTTTCTCCCTTTGCTTGAATAGTCGTTGTAGCCATGAATTAAGGCGGAAGCTATCCGGGTTGTCTATCAGTTTGTTTTCGACGTACTCAATTTTCTGCATGTTGGTAGTAATTTTGTCTTGATAATGGCCAAGCTGATTTTTAGACCATCCTTTAACTGCTTGCTTTATATTCTTGAGGTTTCTAGTGAGTTTGAACATGTTAGTTCCTTGCACATTGGATCGCCAATTTTTTGTTACTATGGTGTCGACTTGTTGATATTTGCACCAGAAATTCTGGAATCGAAACGGAAATGCTTTATGCCTAGGCATTAATGGTTTGGTCGAGATAATGATAGGTCTATGGTCAGAGCATGTGAAACTGCCATGTTCTTCTATGGCATCGGGATACATAGTTGCCCAATCCTTTCGTGCTATAGCTCGATCAAGTCTTTCATATACCAAGTGTGTGTGTATTCTCTTTTTCTATGTGAAAATGTTACTTTAACCGGGATGGATTCAGTATCAATCCCTGCAAAGAATGCGTTGAGTCTTTGAAATTTGATGCTAGGGGGGGTCTGGACCCCTTTTTTCTCATTGAGACTTGCAAGTTCATTAAAATCTCCCATGAGGCACCAGGGGACATCCACAACCTGATTGAAATTTAGGAGGTTTTCCCAGAACCTATCTTTGTCTCTTGCTTGTGCAGGCGCATATACACCGGAAATAATTGAACTACTAGCCCTTTCGGGGTCGTGTACTAACATGTGGATTGCTCTAGATTCTTTCAGAAGGGGCGATGCGGGAATTTTACCATTATTCCATAACACTGCAATACTCCCCGAATGGTTCGTTGGGACTACATACTCAAAATGCTCAAACCCCATTTGTGAGAGAATTTTCAACATATTTTTATCATTTACCATGGTTTCTAGTAAGAAAATCATGTCCACTATAAACATTTTGGAAAGGAATTGGACTTCCTAGACTACTTGTGGTTTTTTTGCACCTTGTGTGTTCCAACTAATGATTATCATACTACATCTTGCAAACAGGGATCTTCTTGCCACTTTCCTTTGTGGTTATGCAAGTGAGAGTGCTGGGATAATATAGGGGGCTGTGGGGGCAAGACATGCTTTGTCCATGGAAGAAGTTGGCCTTTAAACACTCTTTTGATGAGCAAATATGCTTTCAATGCATATTCCAAATTGGGCTGTAACATTATCAGTGTTGTATAATATAAAGCGTCACGCCTTGTGATTGGGAGGGAGTTTCTTTTCATGCCATTTGGACTATGCTGCGTACCAAGGTCCTGCCTGTTAATTGTTACTATACAAGCTACAACGGTCGCTTTGGAATGAATACATAATATACCTGGATTAGGTATGCTAGTAAAGTACACATTTTGCTTAAATATTCTAGGCCCAAAGGCATTCGAATTAATAGCCTTGGAAGGGTATAACCCTTCACTCACATAGTTGGTATTCAGGTCTTTACTCAGAGGCCATGTATATACTAGTACCCCAGCTTTCCTTTCGGTGTGTTGCTTACATGTTTGCTGGCAACAAAGTAGACGTGGATTATTTACATAAACCAAGAAAGTTACATGATGCATGCTTGAGCAACTAAACCCGCAGTAGCGTAATTGAAATTCTATGGTAGGTCTATACATCAGAGATTTATTCAGCGGGGAAGTCTCAGTCATGGTGGCTATCATCATTGACTTTTTTAATGGATGGGGGATTAGACCATTAGTACCAGCACTCCAATGCGTAGCTCGTTTGATTTGTGGCATATGATCCAGAGGATCCGTCGGAAATATGACCTTGGGAAAGAAGCGATAATGCTTAATTCTACTCACCAATACACGTTCTTTAAAAATAATGAGCAACTTATACAACATAAACTCAAAAGTGGCAATTAGCCCACCCATCCTGTGTTGTAAAATACAAGACAGAAGAATACAAGAATGTCGCTGAGAGACGTTAACAATCCAAAGGAACAAAATTACAAGCTGGGCCCGCGAGAATGCATGAGTAATGTAGGCACAACGAACCAGTCCATAGCAAACTTGGAATGAGTCTGTCAGTTCAAGCCAGACACAGAGCAAAGAGCATAGACTCCAACAACCTGTACCAGCAAGGCAAACCTTGCACCAATACACAGCAGCCAAAAAACTGAAAAAACCTGGGCAGAACCAAACCATCTTAAAGAGAACACGCTGCAGATGGTGGGTAATCCAATTCATATTAGGTTACTACCCGTTATATAAGCGGGCATCAAACAACTTAGAAAATTCATAGAATAAATTTTAAATCACAAATTTTCCAACAGGTCTTGCATAAAGTTGAGCGCTTAATGCTTACCAATGAATTGGACATATTTGATATTGAAGTCTGTGTATTGTTTGAGAACCTGCAACAGAAGACTTAGTTTTTGGAACTGTAGGCCACATCATCGTAAGATTAAACACTTTTTTCTGACCTTCATATGCAATGGAACTTCAATTTGGATCATCAAATAATATATTTATCATGAACCCACTTCACAATTCACAACTTTTTTTTTATTTAAGTAAAAAAAAGGAAAACCAATTTACGCGAAAGAAAAAAAGAAAAAAAAGGGGTAAACATTGCCCTGCGGTTCGGACGGCATAGTGTCCATTCCATTCGGACCGTGCTCTGCAAGCACACATGGAGATTGTAGAGGGAGCTCGCAGCACGCGTTCCATCCGTTGTAGTTACTCTTATAGTCGTAACAAATTACTTTTTAAATAGAAGCATATCCTTTCTTGAATTTCGATATGTCTCATCACGTAGAGAGAATTTACAATAAACATAAAGGTTTCATATTGAAATTTTATGCATAGAAGGTGCCTTTGTTTTTCTTTGTCTAGTTCTAAAGTTACTTTTCTTTGATCGATCTTACATATTCATGTAGATTTATCATACTCCCATTATACAGTTATAGTTTGCCCGAAGAACTAGGGCATGAACTCTGATGACGGCTACATTTGCTTTCTAGGTCTGACTTCTAATCAAGTGTTTAAGCTTTGGCTACCCGTAGTTCAAAATTAGGGGAGAATTAGTATAATTTTTCAGGCCAATTTTGGTTGCGGAAAGTGCGTGAGTGGAGGTCATTAAAGAAGTGATGCAAGCTATAAAAGGAGAGGGAAAAAATTGTCAGAAGTGGGATTTGAACCCACGCCCTCGCTAGAGGACCAGAACTTGAGTCCGGCGCCTTGGACCACTCGGCCATCCTGACTCCTATCCCAATGCGGTTCATGTTGTACTTTCTACACATATTCAAGGGCAGAGCAAGCCGTTTTGGTAATTCATCTTCTCTTTAAAATTTTGTCAAAAATTTTGTCTAACACAAATCTATCTATATAATTATATATAAAATTAAGTGAACTAGAAAAAATATGTTTAACTCAACCCTTACACCGCAAGGGAATCAACTCTAGTTATATTCATTAACCGGTAAATTTCAATCAAAATGCACATCCAAAATTGATGTAAAGACAGTGACCCATTTTAAAGTTTTTAAAGACTGTCTAATACCAATTAATTTTTAATTTCCTTCGATGTTCATTTAAGAATTTTTATACAAAAATTTGAATAATTTTTCGGCGTACAGGTATTCAAGGATACTAGTATCTTAAGGTACATCTTCCTTTAACCTTAAAGATTGGTACTCTTGGAATACATCTGTAATAGGATTCATATGTCCATAGTATACATTTAAGAGGATTCTATGATATTAGGTCTAGTTTTGTTTATAAGGTACTCTTAGAAGAGTCATGTTTTGAAATAGTTCATACATACCACCTGTTAGACTAATGGTTTATGTCATCTAGTAGTCTTCTACCTCTCAAGATTTATAGACCGCAAAACCAAAAAAAAAAAAAAAGGATGTAACCTACAGTTACCATATGATTGCCCATTGAAAGTTCATTGGACAAACTTCAGTCATCGCGTAATCATTACTAGCTTGAGCAAAACATAGATAATGAAGGACAAATTTATTACAAATTTTGAAGCAAAGTTGCAAAACTGATGCAACAAGCAGCTCAGAAGTACAGGATTGGAGATCTCAAAGCAAAAATACAAGAGAGGGTGGGTCAGTAGGGACTAGGGCATTCTCCAACACAGCCCTTTGCTTCGGTAATTACACTGAATCAATATGCCCTATGTGCATTAGGACTCCATGAGGAGGAATGTACCAAGAGATCTTAAAGCACTCAGAAGAATGATGCAGCTGTTATGTTACAGTCTTATGGAGCCATTGCCATTTTGAAGAACTTCGACCTTCAATCGTGAAATATTAATGATATTGACAACGTGTTGAACCATGAGATTCTATAACAGAATCAGGTTTAAGTGTAGCCTCAAGCAGTGCAAGCAGCTGCTGGCACTGAAGTATTGATAGCTAATTCATCATCAATCTTATTTGTTTCGATATCCTGACCTCCCCACTTCCTCTGTGAAATTTTGCAAATTAGGTCAGAATTTCTTCTTGATCCTCGACCTCCATTGATGCATATAGCCAAGAACATCACACACAGAGAGAGAGAGAGAGAAAGGGAATACAGAACTCTTGTTTTTATTGAATGATTTGAATTAATTCTGGTACATGGATTAATATCTCTCATTTATACACGAGCTATAAGAGAGAGATATATTCATCTAACTAATTGCTGACCTCAGCATAACTAACTCCGACAAATTAATAACTAACTCCTTGTTGCTGTATCTGTTGTATTCTGCTGCTTCTGTTGAGTGGTGTTCCAACATCCTCCTCCCCGAGCTTGGGAAGATGACGAAGTATATCAAGCTTGTGTAATAAAGTCCAATGTTGTTGGGAAGGCAAAATTTTGGTAAGCACATCAGCAAGCTGAGAATGTGTGGCTAAATAACTCAGTTGTAATGCCCCTTCCATGACTTTATCTCATGTAAAATAGCAATCAACTTCTATGTGTTTCGTCCTTTCATGAAAAATTGGGTTACGAGCAATGTGTAGTGCAGATTGATTATCACAGTGCAAAGTCAAAGGCTTGAGGTGTGAGACACCTAGTTCTTGGAGAAGACTAACAAGCCAAGTTACATCAGCAGTAGCCTGAGCCATGGCTCTGTATTAAGCCTCGGCAGAAGATGTAGCCACAGTGGATTGTTTCTTAGACTTCTAACTAATCGGAGATTTATCTAGAAGTACTATGTAACCTGTCACAGATCTTCTACTCATGGGACATGTAGCCCAATCTGAATCTGAATAAGCTAATAGTTTTAGAGAATCAATTCCCTTCAATAAGATCCCTTGTCCTGAGGTTCCAGAAATGTAAATTAGTAGATGATCCAAGGCTGACATATGAGATGATGTAGGATTTTGCATGTAATAGTCCGATCCTAAATCATATTTATTTATTTAAATCATATTTATTTTAATTAATCATGGTTATTTATTTAATTGGTCATGGTTATTTATTTAACCAAATCGTGTTTATTAATTCAATTACACCCAATTTATTTATCTAACGAACTCCATTATGTTTTTTAAATTTTCCACCTTCATTTATTGTATTTAATCATCCCGGTTGGGAGATATTTTATTTTGGGTCCCACTTTACAATTCCAGTTTTATTGAGTGTTATCAAGTTTTATTGATTTATTTAATATCGGATGAATCGATATTAGACCTCGGTGAGTATAATTTAGTAACTAATTATTTTCTTACCTTCGGTAAACTTTAATCTTGAGTAATACAAAATTTTTCCAACACTTCAAATAATTTTTCAAACCGAACTTAGCTTGTTGGGCCCAAAACAAAAGCCCAAAACCTTGCTAACTTTGTTATTTCACTAATTGTTCATTTTAACACCTAATTTTAATTAGCAAAAAGTTACTTTTTGGGTTGAAAATTTTCAGCCACATGTAGCTATTAATTGACAAGTTTTGCACACAAAAATTCAGCAAAAATAACAAAGTTCAACTCTCCATTTTCTCGCTCTTCCTCATGTCCCTTTTGGTAGAAAACAGGGGGCAGTTGCTGCCCCTTGTGCTGCCATTTTTTGTGGTTTTCGGCCACTTTTTCGGCCACCTCCCGATTGCCCCGACTTCTCTTTACTACCAGCTGTCATGTCCAACCACAAAAATCACTCAAAATAGCCCCCTCCTCCCCATAATTCAAGCCTAAAGTAAGGTGCACCCAAAATCCTAACTTGTTTTATTTTGAGTTTTATGGTTGTTTTATTTATGAGCTATGTTTGGATGATCAAATTGATAGTTATTATGCAATTTTTGTTAAGTTTGGAGATGTTTGGAGTTATGGGTATTTGATCAAGAACATGATCAAGTGACTTGAAATTAAGCAAGTATGAGTTTGAACTTGTTTATGTATCTTATTGTGATTTGTGTTATAAATCATGAAAAATTTGATCTTAGATTATCATTTTGAAGTCAATTATAGTTGTTTGGATGTTCACTTGAATAAGCAAGAATTAGGAGTTTCATGATCATGCTTGATTTAAGTGAATTTTTGTATTAAACTAGCATTAAACCAATGCTTCGCATGGACATCTGTAGTCTTTTATATTAGATTTTATTTTTTAAAAAAAATTCTAAAAATCAAGTAAGAAATTTTTTTAGCATTTTAGGATTGCAACATATTTGACAAAATCAATAATCACATGTTAACTAATTATGACATAGAGTTAAAAATTGATAATAAGGAACGAGCAGTTCAATAGTCCGGGTTGACATTCATTGAAATAATTTCTTTAGAGAATAAATATTTCAACTATAGTAGTATGCTTGATATTTCTAATACGACCTTATCTCAATGTTCAATAATAAATAATGGACTAAATAAAATATATTGGTTAATACATAATAAATTTAACTAAAAAATTTAATTGTGAAAAGTTCAATAGTTAAAATTTTCAATTGTGCTTCTTATTTAATGGGATTCACAAAATTGTAATTATAATTGTGTAAAAGAAAAAAATTATTCGCTATTATTGAGATGATTAATTCAATTAATTGTACATAAAAAAAGCTATTACTCGTGTATAATATTTCTATTAGATAGTTTAAAAGAATAATCTAATCATACTAAAAGTTTTAAATCACTACTTGCAATCGTTTCAATAACTTTTCAGAAATATTTATTTTAGTCTTTATATTGTTTTGTTCTCAAATTACCTTAAATCATTAAAATGAATTAATCATAAATTTGCATTAGCCAATCATATGAAGACACTTATCGAAAAAATATTAATTCACTCATTTTTAGATAGTTATATAGATATATTCATTTGGATCACATGAGGTGATTTATGATGTTGGATATGTTATTAGATTGAAAATAAATCTTGAATGATTATGAAGTAAAAATTGTGGATTATGACTGTCTAAAGTGATGTCGAGGGTCACTCCATGGTTTGGTAATTTCAACAAGTGATTTTAGAGGGTAATTATGTGAAAAAGTAGGATAATAAAGTAGGTAGCAAACTGTGAAGGGCCCGAAAATAGGGGTCTATTCTGGAAAAAAACTGGTAATGTGTGGCTTGTTGAAAAATTATAAATTTTGGTAGAGAGCTAGATCAATGAGTTATCTCTTAAATGGCTTTTGAATCATCTTAATCCGAGTTCTGTGGATAAGGTCATGGTTGTTTTACTAGAACTATGTAGGTTCAATCAAAACTGTTTCCATATTGGGGTTTTAGGTCTCCATTTGAGGTCAAGGGTGAAAGTTATGGATTTTTGAAGTGAACTGACCTGCTTTGATGCAAATTGAGCTATTATTACAATTTCTATGCAGCGTATACTTGGAGAAAAATTCTGAAAATTGTACTGTAAGTTGTCCATATTATTTTCAAATTTTCTATAAGATTTCATGAATTTTAGTTGAGTATTTTGAGTTTGGTGATTTTTGGAAATATTTTGAGTAATGTGTAAAGTGCAATAATAAAGATTGAGTGAGATTGATTATGCACTCATTTTGTATATTTTTAGCTAAGTAAAGTCATTTAAGAAGGAAATGAATATTCATAGACTTTCATTGAACTTTTAGCTTGATTAATGAGAAAGAAGAAGACAGGTATACAATTTCGGAGTTTGTTTATGAGTTTTAAATCAATTATGAATTTTGCAAAGAAAATATCAAGTTTAGTGAATTTAATAGCTTCTATTGAGTTCCATGATTCATTGAGATGGAATTTTATATCTCATGAATTTATGAATGAAGTATGAAAAGTGGGGAGAATTTTTTACTCAAAAACCATATTTATCAGACCAAGTTATTGTAGTTTATACTATTTTGAACCAAGATATATCTCTCTTGACCTCAAACCTCTATTACTTTCTCAATTCAGAATGTATCAAATGTATTTATCAAGGCAATCTAGTGTACTCGCTGTTATCTTGAACCAAACTATACATCAGCGAGCCTTAAATCCGTATCAATAACCTATTTCAGAAAGGCCAAAACCACTCTCCCATTTGTCACCATCAAGCCTTTTTCCTTTGTAATCTCATTTAGCTTATTGTAGTCTATTTTACTTTCATTTACTTTATATCAGATTTAATTACTTTCATCAATTCAGTTTTGAGGTTATATTGAAATATCCAAGTTATGTATATATTTAATTACTCAATTTCTGTTACACATGCTTTTTCTTACTCAATTATGTGAGCAAGGATCATTTACTGACTACACTTACCTACAATGACATTTATGAAATAAAGTCGAGGCCTAGTTATCGTTTCTCATTGTGCATAAGTGTTATCAAGTCAGAATATATTTATCAAGTCAGATGACATTTATAAAACAGCTGACTTTTATCAAGTCAGATGACATTTTTAAAGACTCAAGGTACATCCGTTGCCTGTATCTTCAGAAAGCAGAACACATTTATCAAGTTACAACTCTTAATGAGTTTATCAATGAATCAGTTTATACAGTGAATTATAATTTAACTTGTGACCCCATCAGTTATCATCTATAGGGCGTCAGCCCATTATTTACATGTGCGGCTTCAGGCCAACTCTTGATCAGATTGGCAGGTGTACACCTATGTATAGATCATATCATTGCGAGGGGATCACATACAGACAATAATGAGCAATTCAGTTTCATATTACTTTCATTTTCATTGTTATTGCAAACTAAATAAATTACAAAAGCGGGTATCCATCAACAGTATTTCTACGCTCATTTTACAATATAGGAATGCATGTACTGAGTTTTAGCTTAAATTTTCGAATTGTTTTCGTGCTTTCCAATTTAGGTGATGAAGTATCACATGTTTCTCCATTTAGCAAGCCCTTTTGGAAGTCATTAGATGCTCACAATAGATTCAGCATAGCATGAATGTTGGGATCGGTCTCAATGTCAAGTTGGATCTGTATTCAATATACTTGTGTAGTGTGGAGTGCGAGTTAGCACATGATATGATTAAGTCGATTGTATTGAAGTTGAACTATTATGGACTTTGGTCTTGGAGTGTTTCAATTTAATAGATATTGTGAATATGAGTTACAAGATTGAATGATTTCAGTGAGACTTGTCCTTATCAGGACGGCGGTAGTGCCTTCCATCATTAAGTCTTCTGTTGCGGATTACTATGAATCAAGCAACTAGCAATTTAGGGCGTTACATTGCATGAATTGACTCAAGGTTTGAACAACAAAAAAAATGTCAGGTCTTGTATTGGACAGAAAGTTCAATTTGCCAATGAATGTTCTGTATACACTAGGGTCCTTTAATGGGATCCCTGCATCAGCCATGAGTTTGCAGTTAACTGGGAGCAGAGTAGTTGTAGGTCTAGTATGTAAATGTCCAGATTCTTTCAATTAACCTTGAGTAATTTCCTCTGAGTTAAACTTATCCCATCAGGTAGGTGAGAAACCTCAAAACCCAAGAACTAATATAACAGCCCTAAGTCCTTGATACCAAAGGTTGCATGTAAGTTATGTTTAAGTGCTTGAATAACTTCTCGACTTGAGCCTGTAAGTAATATGTCATCAACATAGACTGCCACAATGGTCAAATGCTACTGTGTAGTCTTTATGAAAAGACTATAATTATTCTTGGACTGAGTATAACCCTGAGTTTTGAGAAAGTCAGCAAGTTTTGAATGCCACTGCCTTGAAGCTTGTTTAACCCATACAGGGATTTCTGTAACTTGCACACTTTGTTGTAAGGATTTGAAATCTCTTCAGGCATTTTCATGTAATCTTCCTTATGTAAACCCCCATGTAAAAAAGCATTGTTGACATTTAGTTGAAATAAAGGCCATTTTCTAGCAGCCGCTAATGTAATGATTGTTCTCATTGTGGTCATTTTTACTACAGGAGAAAAAGTCTCAGTGTAGTCTATACCTTCTTTTTAAGTATTGCCTCAGATAACTAATCTAGCCTTATATCTTTCCAAAGAACCATATGCCTTAAGCTTGACTTTGAAAATCAATTTTGAGCTAATGGCTCTTTTGCCAGGAGGTAAATCAACTTCAGTCCAGTGTCATTACCTTTAAGAGCATATATTTCAGCTTGCATATCCTTGACCCAGTGAGAATGCCTAGCTGCTTCTTTGTATGTATTTGGTTCATAGTAGTGATCGAGCTGATGAATGTGCTTGAGCAGTAGTCAGGGGAGAAAACTGAACCAAATTGCACCAATGAGTAGAAGTAGACCTTGTAGACTGAGAACTATAGGAACACATATAGTCTTGTAAGTATGAAGGAATCTTAACTACTCTTGTAGACCTTCTAGGTTGCTATTGAGCAACCTCCATATGATCTGGTGACTGATGATAGTGTAAATTTGAAGATGTGTTGTCTGTTTGAGAAGTAGAAGGATGTGACTGATGAGATGGTACATTCGAAGAGGATAAAATAGATCTGTTGTCTACTTGAAAAGTAGAAGAAGATGGAGTATGATGTAAATCATGCTGATATTCAACATTGTGAGAAGATAGGAAAAGCTTGTTTGGTAATACTGTATCTGAGGAATGAATAAATTGAAAAGGGAAATAAGATTTATGAAAGATGATATCTCTGCTATAGTGAAATCTCTTGGCGACCAATTGTATACTTTATATGCTTTCTTGGTAGAAGGATAGCCTAAGAAAACACATGGTTGTGCTCTAGGATCAAACTTGGTTCTGCTTTCTTTTAGAGTTGATATGAAACAAAGGCATTCAAAATTCCTCAAGTGAGAGTAAAAAGGTTGTGTGTTAAGCAACAACTCATAGGGTGTTTTGTAGCCAATCACTGAATTTGACAGCCTATTTATGAGGTAAGTTGCTGTCAAAATACAATCACCCCAGAATTTCATAGGTGCTTTGGACTGAAATAACAAAGTCTTAGCAACTTCCAATAACTGCTTATGTTTTCTCTCTACATCCCCATTTTGTTGGGGAGTCTCTACACATGATGTTTGATGTATAGTCCCTTTGTCCCTGTAGAAAGCCACTGCATGATTGTCCCCAAGCTCTTGACCATTATCAGATCTAATTATCTTTACTTGAGCATGGAACTGTGTATGAACATAAGTAATGAAGGATTCCAACATAGAGAAGGCATTACTCTTATGAGACAACAAAAAAAATCCTAGTAGCCCTTGAATAGTCATCAATAATTGAGAGAAACAATTTGAAACCATCATATGTAGGTGTCCTATATGGACCCCAAATATCAACATGTAAAAGTTCAAACATTTTATTCGCTTTAGGAGTACTTAAAGGAAATGAAGATCTATGCTGTTTGGCTAAAGGACAAACACTGCAGATTATAACTGGTGCTTTGCAAGGTAGTGCTTGAACATGTGCCATATGTTGAGCTGAAGGATGTCCCAATCTACAATGTCAGAACTCTGAAATGGACAAACAACTTGTACTCAAATTCTATTTTTGAGAATATTTGATTACTACTGCTGAGTCCACCAAGTATAAACCACCTCTTTCTTTATCAAGAACCAGTTGCTTGCTCCTCAAAGGGCCCTGAATATAACATGTGTCAGGTGTGAAAAGCACACAAGAGGATAAATGCTTAGCTAATTTGCTGGCTGAGAGGAGATTGAATTGAAATTCTGGTACATGAAGAACATCTTGTAAAATAATGTTGTCAGACAATAAAACTGTCCCAATGTGTTTAACTTCTACTTTTCTCCCATTTGACATTGTTATAAAGCATGCCTTTGAAACAGGAACATATGATCTGAATAAATGAATATGTGAGGTGATATGATCTGTTGCCCCATTATCTATAATCCAATTCATTTCTGGCTGGGTAGTAAAAAGGTAAAAGGACTTATCAGCCAGATACGCAGAATGATTGGTGTCCAAGTTTGGTGCGACCTCCATGTTTTGCTTACTTAACAAAGCCAGTAGCTGTGCATACTTTTAATATTATAAACCCTAAGTGCAAGGTGCATCATTGAGTAATCGGGGTGTCATCCGCAAGAGTTGTGTTTCCAAGTACCAAAACTAACTAAAGCTTCTCAAGTTAGGCAAAACAGTAGGGATAGAAAACAGAACTAAACTACTAAGACAAAAACGAAGACTTCGATTATGATTAAATCTGAGATAAATCGACTAATTAAGTCAAACCTTAACCTTCCCAAGTCATGCTAGTATTCAGAGATGATCGGTTACATCAGTAAAGACTACTCAAGTCCTCTCTCAAGGGTCATGAGCTAGTCTAATTGTTCTAACCTTCTATTTTTCATGGGATTAGTGCAATTAAACTACAAGATTGACAATCCTTGACCTAACTAGCGATCGAGACTATTCTTATGTCCGAATCCCAGCTATTCTCTCTACCCACACTAGACAATCAACCTTATCTCTCAGCATAAGTCGAATGCCCCAAAACACGGACGAACGCTTTTTCAAGCATTTCATTGAACACTTGGCTGGCATGAAAGAAAATTCTAAATTCAAACATAAACAAGATAGGTCAAGGCCTAAATAAGAATCAATCGGTCATCTCAAGAACAAATTACAATCAAAGATCAAGGCTTTAAGTCATAAACAAACAAACCAAAGCAAAACAATAATCTATTGAACTAGCAAACAAACTCAAAAACATGAAATTAAAGAGAGAGAAAAGAAGAACTTAGCATTAAATCTTGAAATCGACCCGTCTTCTACAAATTATACACAAAACTCATCCAATCTAATCCCCCTAAAAGGGATTTTTATTGGCTAAACCTAAGCTAAGAACTCCCAAAAAGTCGTGAAAGGAGAGCCGGGGAGATCCCGAACAAAAGCGCCTGAAGGAGTTTAAATAAAAAATCAGGCGAGTGAGCGAGCGGGGAGGCCGTGCACACCCCGTGCCACATTTCGGGCATGGCGGCACGGCCTTGTTCTGTCGTCCTTTCTTGTCTTCTTTTGCTCTTCTTGTCCGTCTTCGCTCCTTTTCGCGGCGTTTGCTCGATTGAGGTTATTGCCTATAAAAGTAAATAAAACAAGTAAAAATTCTAAAGATTATATTATTATACGAGCTAAACTTAGGTGAAAGAGGCACATAAAATATGACAAATTAGCGCCCAATCAGTGCTCAACACATACTGTTCTGTAGATAAAGGATGCTATCCCGCAGGTTCTGCTGAGGAATCATTAAAAGTCATTGGCCTTGTTTGGCAAGTAGCTGTTAGCTGTTTGTATTAGCTGTTAGCTGTTAGACATTTGAACTAGCTGTTTGCATTAGCTATTTAAATTAGCTGTTTGTAGAAAAACTATTTGGTACAGTTAGCTATTTCTAATAAAAATATTTGATAAAATTCCATTTATATCCTCATCTCTAAATTACTTCTTAACAGAACATATTTTTTTAATTTAAAAGGTCAATTTTTTAAAAAAAGAATTAAATTGATGTCATAGGTATAAACTAACTTCATTTGTGATCACACAAAAAAATACAAGAAAACTTCATTGATAAAACTTTACTTTCTTATTAAATTCTACATAACTTGTATTCATCGTCTATCTTATTTGTTTTCAATTTGTACTTATGTAAATTATGTCAATGTTTTATAATGTTATTTTGTTATTTTTAAAATTGTTTTGGTTTATAAATTGAAATTGAAATTTATACGAATTTCTAATGATTTTATCTTCATTATATTCAATTCATACAAAACATCGTATCAAATGTTACTATTTTGCGTCGATCCAAAACTTATTGTCGAGATAATTGAAAGGGAGATTGAATAATCTAAAGTATAAATATCATAATATTAGAAATTCATAAAGGTGTATGGTGAGAGAACCGAATAAGTGTGATATAATATACTAGTGAAATTAGAAAATCTACACCCCAAAGTATGCTACTTGGTTAAGGAAAAAAAATACAAACAATGAAAGAGACAATGCAACTTCAATGGTTTGTTTTTGCCTAAAAAAAAAATTTCTATTCTTGTTAATCCTCAAGATTTAATCGCGATCAAATGCTACTAAGGAACACTTTATAATACTATATACTCTTTATATTTTGTAAAATAATATTATATAAATTATTAAATATAATGCAATGATATGTAATGTAATTTGTTTGAAGTATTGGGCAAATATGTCATTTATACAAAAAGCTCTTTAGAAAAGGCTAGCACAGCCTTTTTAAAAAGAGTTTTTTGGGCCAAACAATTTTTTCAAACAGCTGTTTACTATATATCTACTTAGCTGTTTGACTTGGTTAAAATAACTAAAATACCTCCAAGTAGCTCTTCTTTCCCAAAAAGTTTGTTACCAAACACCCCCATTGTTGCATCAGTTTGTTGCACAGATGCTGTCATTCTTTTCCCTCTGTCATTCTAACCCCTGAGTCTTTGTAAATTGTAGCATTTGTCAATAGTATGCCTAGGCTTTCTACAATAATTGCAAGGCACACTGTTTCGTCTTGGCCCAGGATCATTTTGATAGGACTGTGGAAAAGAAGATGACTGTGAACTGTGTGTCCAAGTTGTTGTGTATGATGATTAGAATAGAATTTATTTTGAAAAGATTGCTGCCTTTGCTGGGATAAGAATGCAGTTGAATCTATCTCACTAGAATCTATCTCATTGTAAAGAGCAACAGGGCCTCTTGTTTCTCTTTGTTGTTCCTCTTGAAGTACAATGCTGCTAGCTTGAACCACAGAAGGCAAAGGTTTTAACATAGGGATATTACTGCTCACCACTTGATATGTATCATTTAAACCCATCAAGAACTGCATCAGTTGTTGTCTTTCAATAAGTTTCATTGCTGAACCAGTTGATTCACAAGAACAAGGAGCAACAGAACTATATACTCATCCCACAACTGTTTATAGTTTGTAAAATAGGCAAAAATAGAGATATTTTCCTGTGACAGATTGCTCATTTCTTTTTGCAGCTGATAAATCTTGGTCCCTTGACCAAAACTGATTCTCTGAGACAAGTCTTTCCAAATTTGTGCAGCAATAGGTATATATATGATGCTCGAGGCAATCTAATAACCAAGAAATGACCATGCTATTGCAACGTTCCCAAAGGGGAAGAAGAGGAGAATTGCTTGCTGGTTTTTCATAATCCCTAGTCACAAAAGGCATCTTGTTTTTGGGACTAAGAGCCACCTCACAAGATCTTTTCCATTGAGCATAATTGTTTCCAGTTAATGCTTCACTGGACAAACTACAATTAGGACTGTCTGAGTGATGCAAATACAACACATGTCCAGGGTCTAATGTATAATTGATCAAGGTAACATGATTTTCTACATTTTGCGAAGTAGAAGCCATTTTTCAGAGAATGAACTAAAAAGATCTAACAAGATTCTTGATCAGAAGATTGACAAATCAATCAATGGAATACAATCACAGATTTCGCAAGAACTGAATACTCTCAAATGTTAACAGGAGAATTACATAAGAGATTGTAGAACCCAGCCAATAAAATGAATGAAAGAGAGAAGAAAGGATCAAACTCAATTAAGCTCTGATACCATGTGAAATTCTGCAAATTAGGTCAGAATTTCTTCTTGATCCTCGACCTCCATTGATGCATATAGCCAAGAACATGTGAGAGAGAGAGAGAGAGAGAGAGAGAGAGAGAGAGAGAGAGAGAATACAGAGCTCTTGTTTTATTGAATGATTTGAATTAATTCTGGTACATGGATTAATATCTCTTATTTATACACAAGCTATAGGAGAGAGAGAGATTCTTCCTCTAACTAATAGCTGACCTCAGCATAACCAACTCTAACAAATTACTAACTAACTCCTTGCTGCTGTATCTATTGTATTCTGCTGCTTCTGCTGAGTGGTATTCCAACATCCTCATCCGATTGTTTGTTTCTTCCACCTGCGTCAATGTTCCTTTGTCGTGTTTGAATAACAATGTTCATGCAGGGGCCCGGAAGCACAACTTAGTGTTTGTACATTGGCACAATGAAAACAACCCAATGCAAAGGTAGACTTAGTAAACAGATTGTTTGGATCGAGTTTTAGTTGAACAAATTTAGGGTCCGAAACTATGATGACACTCGGGGATGCACTGTCTTCAAAGGTCAAGGGTACAAGGAGGAGCCATTTTTCTTTAGAGCACAGTTTAGATGGATCTTCTAGATTTTCCTCGTTTAGTAGCATAGTAATTGTTGTATGCATTGTTATCCAGATTTTTAGTTGGACGTCCTGATATTCTTGGTGTTCCATCACTAGACTGGCTTAATATGTTGTCCTTATCTCTTCACTTCAGAGTTTTGGCATTTAAATGCGATTACTGTTCAGTGTCTGCATGCTTTGCGGGGATGTCAGTTCAGTTACGCCTTGGTTATGCAGCTGAATGTTCTTGCTTGCATGTGGGAACAAGGAGCCTGCTGGATTTATCTTACCTAATTATTTTTGTCAGATTTTTTTTTTTTTTTGGTTGTAATTTGTCTATCATACTGGTTGCAATTTCACAACCTTCTTGCTCATATGCTTTCATGTTTGCAGGCCAGGATTTTGGCACTTAATGCCTCTTTCTTGAAAGATGGAGGCCACTTTGTTATATCAATCAAGGCTTGCCTTCGCTTAGTGAGTACTGGCTTTTTTGTTCATCTTGGATCTCACATGGCTAATGCTGTTCTGCACTGATAAAATTCTTTTGTACGTAATCTCGCAAAATCCAACCTCGAAACTTGTGGGTTTTGTTCAATTTTATTTTCCCTGCATTTTAAATTTAGGCACCAGAGTTTTCTGTGTATATAGTTGTTAGGAAATAAAGGGGATAATAGGATGTGACAATGCAACAGAATTCAACCAAGAACACAACGCAACAATGAAAGAAACAAGAATAAAGGACACAGGGAATTTTTACGTGGAAAACCCAATTTGGGAAAAACCACGGACGGCGACAGCACCAGAACAATTCACTATGAGCAGGAAAGTACACCACGATCACAATCACCTCAGTGATTCGATCAAAGAGCAGAATTACAACCTCTCTATTGTAATCTCTCACAAAGTACTTCTACCTCTCAATGTATGTATGAGTACTGGAGATCAGGAGTTATTTAGATCCTAAGCTTGACCCCCTTTATATAGGGTCTAAACAGTAGGGGTTTTCCCTTTAAAGTAGAACCCTAGCCGTCAGGAGGAATCCCCCTCGGAGACAGAAACCCTAGCCGCCATCCGAAAGAGGCGGCGAAAAGACACGTGGCACAACCGTGCCACGGTCACCCAGTGCCACATGGCACGGCCGTGCCATGTGGCACGGCACCCCCGTGCCAATTTTCTGCCCCTCTCGGCTTGGTGCTCCTTCGTCGTGGCACGCCCGTGCTCGCGCAGCATCGTCCCACCGTGCCGGTACTTGAATTTTGGGCCATAAAACCCAACAATCTCCACCTTGGACCAAAATCTCCAATCTTCAACTTTCCGTCGCCATCGTCTCACCTCTAAGGGTGATGCCCCCTATGGGGCTATGCCCCGCAGGGCCCTCAAATACTGCGAATGCCAACTAAGTCCAAACAATGCTTGAACTTAGCTCTGGGAGATGACTTATATGAACTTTCCTTCATATAACCTGTCACAGTAGATGCCTGCAAGACATAGAGGCCTCCTTGCCTCAAACCCTTCAGTAGAATCCTACTGCCCTTTGAGACCTTCAGAACTCCACCTTCAACTGAATATTTGCACCCTTTGGATTCAAGGGTGCCCAACGAGATGAGGTTACGCTTCAAGTCAGGAACGTGACGAACATTCGATAAAGTCCTGACAACACCATCATGGGTCTTGATTTTAACAGTACCGATTCCAGTTACATTACATTGAGCATTATTGCCCATGTGAACAACAGTTGAGTCAACTGGATCATATGTTGAAAACCAATCCTTGTGAGGACACATATGATAGGTACACCCAGAATCAAGAATCCAATCAGAATCGCTCCCCCCTTCAGTAGAGGTAGCAAACAGAACGTCACCATCAGAATCAGATTCAGCAAACGAAGTTTCAGCAGGCTCCCGAGAATTATCTTCCTCTTTCTCCTTCTTCTTTTGCAGTTTCCAGCAGTTAGCAATAATATAACCCAATTTACCACAGTAATTGCAGGTCTTACCAGCATGAGATTTTTAGACTTAGAACGGTTCTTACTCCTATTACCGTTCCCCTTTTCAGTTGTTGTACCCGTTACTGCTAATCCCTCAGTAGAATCAGCATGAATGTCAAGATCAAACTTCTCCTTAGACAACAGGTTTGACTTAACATCTTCAAACAATATAGTATTAGAATTACTATATAGCATAATCTCCTTAAAGTGTTTATAAGAAGGGGGTAACGATACAACAAGCAAAATAGCCTTATCTTCATCCTCAATTTTCACAATCTAGACTCTCCAAGTCAACAAGAATAGAGTTAAACTCATTCAGATGCTTTTGGACAGGGGTACCTTCAGCCATACGAAAGGTATTACAACCTTTCCTTCAAACGGATCTTGTTGGCGAGACTCTTCGTCATGTAGAGTTCCTCCAGCCGAGCCCAAAGATCCACCGCAGTTGTCTTATCAAGCACCTCTTGCAGGACATGTGGTGCTAAGCACAACTGTATGGCTGAAACCGCCTTCAACTCCAGTTCCTCCCATTCGTCCTCCGTCAACGACCCACGTCTCTTCTTTACATCTTCAGCCCACTGTTCTTCTGTCATCTTCTCGGGTTTTACGTGAGGTCCCTTCAGAACCTTCCACAACCCGTGCTGAATGAGAACTTCTCTCATCTGCACCTTCCAGAGATTAAAACTAATCTCCCCATCGAATTTCTGAATATCTACCCTCATGATAGAAGACATCCTATAACCAAAGCTATGATACCACTTGTTAGGAAATAAAGGGGATAATAGGATGTGACAATGCAACAGAATTCAACCAAGAACACAACGCAACAATGAAAGAAACAAGAATAAAGGACATAGGGAATTTTACGTGGAAACCCAATGTGGGAAAAACCACGGACGGCGACAGCACCAGAACAATTCACTATGAGCAGGAAGAATACAACACGAACACAATCACCACAGTGATTTGATCTAAGAGCAGAATTACAACCTCTCTATTGTAATCTCTCACAAAGTACTTCTACCTCTTAATGTATGTATGAGTACTGGAGATCAGGAGTTATATAGATCCTAGGCTTGACCCCCTTTATATAGGGTCTAAACAGTAGGGGTTTTCCCTTTAAAGTAGAACCCTAGCCGCCAGGTGGAATCCCCCTCGAAGACAGAAACCCTAGCCGACATCCGAAAGAGGCGGCGAAAAGACACGTGGCACGACCGTGCCACGTGGCACGGTCACCCAGTGCCACATGGCACGGCCGTGCCATGTGGCACGGCACCCCGTGCCAATTTTCTGCCCCTCTCGGCTTGGTGCTCCTTCGTCGTGGCACGCCCGTATTCGCGCAGCGTCGTCCCACCGCGCCGGGACTCGAATTTTGGGCCATAAAACCCAACAATAGTTTTAGACCCAATCATGACCACAGTTAACCAACCATTCCAGTTTCTGGATTCCCAGCTGTCGATGATGTTTGGAATGAAATTGAACCTGAGTATTTTGCTTCCCCGGTAATATGGATGGTTTCTTGTTTTACGTTGTTCTCTATTTAAATCTGATGTTCTGAATTTGCTGTTCAACAATATAGGTCAACTGAACTGATTCAACGGTCCATGCTGAGGCAGTGTTTGTTTCAGAAGTAAAGAAACTGCAACAAGACCAGTTCAAGCCCATGGAACAGGTCAGACTCGAGCCATTTGAGCGCGACCATGCTTGTGTTGTCGGAGGTTACCGTATGCCTAAGAAGCAGAAGAACGCCGAGAAGTAGAACTCCCATTCATGATTAGAAGTTTAGCATAGGATTCAGCTGCTGTCAAGCTTATTGTAATACTAAGTTTTGGCCTTAGAATTCTGCGCCTGTGCAATTTTTTGCCCAAGTTTTCTCTTAATATTTGTCGAATCAAGAACTATCATATTTTGTTTTCATCTACAGAGCGGCACTTAATGTATGATTAACCCAGGTAGTTTGTCTGTGTGTCACTTATCTTTGGTGTGTTACCAGTTGCATTCTCTGAGTACTTGCTGCTAAAGATGTCGGTACTGCACTACTGCAGGCTGCGTTGGTGGTTGATCGAGCTTTCTATCTGCTTGTGCGAGTTTGCTATCTATTTTGAAAATCACAACATAATAGTGGTTCGATAGAATTGATCATATGGAGGTTGTATTTGGAAAGAGCTTTTTGAGATTGTTAGTTGTTTGACTTTTGTCAAAAAAACTCTTTAAATTGTTTGGCTAAATAGTTTTTATATTAGCTTTCTACATCCAAAAAGTTAATTTGTAAAAATTTTTCTAGATGAGCTTTTGCAAGAGTTTTTTTTACAATTTAATGTAAAAATTACTATATTATACTTTTCTTTTTGATAAATTTGCATTCGATATTCAAAACAAAACCTTACTCCCTTGCTAGATGTGGTGTTCATTCGTTCCTTTTGCTTGTTTTACTTTCTTTCTTTTGCCACTCTCTTCCTCCTTTAACTCAACAACGCAAAGAAGGACACTGAATATGGTCATCCATGAGGATTTATATCCAAGAAGTTAATGATTTTAATTTAAATATGTTTTTCAAGTTAATAAATAATGAAGGTTAATTAGTTTTTTGAGATGTACAATGTTCTAAATATTATTGTGTTTATATAAATTTGAATTATTGCTAAAAAGAAAATTAAGTTAACATTAAACCAAAATATATTGTGACAATAGATATTAAATTTGGGTGAGTATATGAATGTAATTCTATATATTCACAAAGTCACAATTTATAATTCATAATTCATAATTCATGTTGGAAAAAAATGCCATAAAAACAATTGTATTGTTAAAAAAATGATGAAATTATGTTGTAGGCATAAGTGGAACTTCATCAAGTTACCTTGTTAGAAGCAACTAATTTTACCGAACATTTTTCCAGAAACAGCTAATGCAATCAATGAAGTCAACAACTAATACAATCAACTAACAACTAACACTAATACAATCAAGTAATGGCTAACAACTAATTACTAAAAACGGCCAAAACGCTGGAGCAATTGATCTTGTAAAAGCATTAAATGAGAGTGTATTATGAAGAAGGCCTAATAAGAAATGAAGATGTCTAAAAGAAACAAGCGGCTTGCATCGAAGAGGGTGTTCTTGAGCGGTATAACGATACCATTGGTAAACAGTGTTGTGGAGATGTAAGCCGTGGTTAGGGCATCCTCAGCCAGAGTTTCATTTTTTGGAACTCAGGTCTGCCACGTCAGCATGAGTTCCACTTACATTTCATTCAATTTTCCATCCACTGGAACTCATTTCAGGACAATTAATTGTCATGGAGCCCACAATTTAAACTTAACTTATTACTTTTCTTAATATGTGTGAATGTTTTTATTTTTCAAGAGTAAGGAATATTTATTTTATTGACATAAAAATGTATAAATTGATTTTAATTTTTCCTATTATGATTTTTTTGTATTTGTTTTCCAACAAGTAAAAAAAAAAAAGGATTGAAAGTACAATGCAATTAAAACCTAATACAAAGGGAGGATCGCAATTGAAACAAATTACAATATGAAGATTGGACACGTTCAAAAAAACACATCACAAACGTTCAACTATTTTTATATATATAAAAAAATTACATCCCCACATAACTACAAATAACACAACTACGTTTGTGATGTTTTTCGCGTCGTGTGTCACCTCCATATTTCTTCGACCAAGTCGGATTGAAGATGTGCATGTAAATCTGAGTTATGAACCTGTTGTACTCTACGAAGGTAGGCTGCATAGCACGGATGATGGTTCCGTTCGACATTAGATTGCGGGGCTTTGTCCTCCATATCGTCATATTCAAAATTGAGGTCGTACGAATCACACTCGTCCTCGACGATCATATTGTGGAGTATAATGCATGCCTTCACTATCATACCCAATTCAGCCTTGTCCATGTTTCGTGCAGGATCACGGATGATGGCGAAGCGAGCTTGTAGAACCCCAAATGCTCTCTCCACATCCTTCCTAACAAATTCTTGACGTTCAGCGAATAATTTTGCCGTGGCTCCTTGAGGAAGGGGGATGGTCCTCATGAAGGTGGCCCACCTCGGATAAACACCGTCAGACAGAAAGTACCCAATGTTGTACTTGTGACCGTTGACAACATATTCACATTTTGGAGCCGCACCCTCGTACACATCTTGAAGAACATTGGATCGGTGGAGGACGTTCAGATCATTGAGGGTACCCGGGCACCCCAAGAATGCATGCCATATCCAAAGGTTGTAGGAAGCAACAGCTTCAAGAATCAAAGTCGGAACTTTGTATACTCCTTTCGCAAATATTCCTTTCCGACCCGTGAGGCAATTCTTCCATTCCCAGTGCATACAGTCAATGCTCCCTAACGTACTCGGAAAATCTCGGGCTTCTACCACTTGTAATAAACGATCAACATCAGCTTGTGTTGGTTTCCTTAGGTACTCTTCCCCAAACACTTGAATGACCCCTGCGGCAAAATTTTTCATGCACTTTATAGCTGTACTTTCACCAATCTTTAAGTATTCATCGACACAATCTGCCGATATACTATGAGCCAACATGTGCATGGCTGCAGTGCACTTGGTGAGAGGTGATAGCTCACGCCTACCGAGACCATCATGCCTCAATTGAAAGTACTCAAAACGACTCTCTAAGGCGCTAACTATGCGAAGGAACAAGTGCTTTCGCATTTGAAATCTACGTCCGAAATGGGCCTCATTGTAGATGGAGTCATCAGCGAAGTAGTCTTTGTAAAGGCGATCGTGTGCTTCTTGTCGATTTCTCTTTACAAATTTTTTCTTTTTCTTGGGTCTTCGTGATGATGATGAAGCCCTACTTTGTTGTCTAATGTGTCTTATCTTTAAGGCCAACTCCAACAACTTCGGGCCATTTTCATTGTTGATTTTCATTGTTGACAATATTTTCTAATGTCGGTAAATCATCGCTAGATTCTTCTAGGATGAAAGTCAAACCATCTGTTGAGGCTGACGTTGTGGAGGAGGATGATGAATCACTCATTGTTGAATACCTGTGCATATAAACTTAACGTTATGAATGTAAGTCGAGTAAAAATTATACATTAGGAAATTAACCGTGTGACATTTACAAAAAATAAATTAAAAACGACTAATTGCGAATTTATACGTAATGCATCAACTTGCAAACAACTTCGCAATAAAGATGTCATTAAACATATGAAAAAGGTTTGAAGTACAACCAATGTTTCATTAAAACACAATAACAACAAAAACTACATCTGAGTAATCAATCTAAAGAAAGGTCAATATCAGAAGAGGACGAGTTTTGACGATAGCGACTCCTAATTTCTTGTTGAATTGAGCCATATCGAGCTTGATCTTCAGGACACATCTCTGAAATGTTCATTTTCAAAATTTTGTCCTCGTACTTCATCTCCTTCATGCGCTGCTTTCTTTATTCCAAGGATTGCTGTCGATCTCTTAACTCAACAGCTGTAGTAGCTGCATCTGCCTTCTTTTCTTGGGCTAGGACATATCGCTCAAACATGGTGTTATTCTTCACATTTGTTGCCCGTATTGTCGACATCTCTGTTGTCACGATATCCAACACTGGGTCTGCAACTAGCTCCTTCGCCTTTCTCTTCGTAGCTTTTGTTCCGATTGGGCGGATAAGCCCACCAACTACTTCAGTTGGTGTATCCTCACTGGCAGGAGTTGCAGGGGTGGTAGGGTGCGTGGGGTGTCACTCTCAGAGTATGCCCCCACCTCAGTTACTCTTAGCCGTTTGGAAGACGCTTCTGCGGATTGATCGCAGAAGGTCTCCCATTTTGGTAGGTCCTTCAGTAAGACCCACCAATGCATGAGGTCAAAAGACTTTCTCACCATACTAACATAAAGATCTTGGGCATTTTGCATAATGTCGTCAGCGTTTGCACCACTTGGCTTCGCCCGGTATGCCTGACCCACACAAGCGCACCATTTATAAACTAATGGAGCTGCTCGATTTCATCTGGCACTGTACACCTTCCCCGTTCTCTTGGAAGCACCGCTGGGAGCATGCTGGTTGAAGATGTTGGCTACCCTAGTCGAAAAACCAGCTAACTTTTGATCAGCCTCGGTGATTGGATTGGTGCTCACATTAATCCATGACTTCACTAAGCGGCGATCCTCCTCTAATGTCTACTTAGGGGGCTGCACACCACATTCCTTGTTGTTGGGGTTATTATTTGGCGATGGACGAGGTGCTGGTGAGGTTGTACGAGGAGGTTCAGGTGTTGTTGAGGTGGTACGATGAGGTTGAGGTGGGTAACATGGAAGGGGCATTGATCCGTAGCTACGACTTGGTGGAGGAGTGTTCTGTAGTGGACGGTAATGTTGCCAAATTATCGGGTATTGTGGCGGATAATATTGGGAATAAGGTGGGGGTTATGTGGTGGTGGATAAGGTTGCCAATTCGGGGCACGTGAGGGAAGGTTTAAACTATTTCCAAGTTCACTTTGTGACTCGTCCCCATAAAGTAGGTGCATGAATGATTGTGTGCCATTCGGATCCATTTCAAGGTTCACCTACATTGTAGTTTAAGTTTTAATTTCAATCTAAACTACTCAATTCAATTTCATATAATTCACAAAAAACCAAATATTAAAAAATATTAATTCAACATGAACGTACCGGAATTATTAAATAAAATATTAATTACAACATACTAAATAAACACGATCATATTATTTAAAATCAACATGATCATATTATTTAATTTGAATACCTAATTTACCAATTACACATGTGATATTAACATCTAATTATTGCACCAATTAATTTAAAACATTCAAACATATATTTGAAAATATATAACAAATTAACAATAAAGATAAACTAAGCATGTAATCTAATATGTGATTTTCAAACATATTCAACTTCACATTAATTTGTTTGAAAATATATAACAAATTAACAAAAAAATCAGACATATTTCTATTAAGTATTCAACATAACATCTAACAACACACACCTAATCTAACAACGTTAGATTCTTTATATTAAACATGTGATTTAAAATGTTATCATATTAATTAAAACGTACAAATGTTAATCACAACATACAAAATTAAAAAATAAATCAAACTAATTAAATTTTCACATTTACACTTTTTCTCATTCCAATTTCTACCCACTTATTTCATGAAAACTTCATTATTCCCTTACACATATTCAACTTCGCACATTTAAATTTCCATAAAGTAATGAAATTCTTTATTTTTAAACATACATTTAACACTAAACAATTTCTATTACATATTAAGATTCTTTATATTAAACATGTGATTTAAAATGCTATCATATTAATTAAAACGTACAAATGTTAATCACAACATACTAAATTAAAAAATAAATCAAACAAATTAAATTTATAAATTTATACTTTTTCTCATTCCAATTTCTACCAACTTATTTCATGAAAACTTCATTATTCCCTTACACATATTCAACTTCACACATTTAAATTTCTATAAAGTAATAAAAATTCTTGATTTTTAAATATACATTTAACACTAAAGAATTTCTATTACATATTAAGATTCCTTATATTAAACATGTGATTTAAAATGCTATCATATTAATTAAAACGTACAAATGTTAATCACAACATACTAAATTAAAAAATAAATCAAACAAATTAAATTTACAAATTTATACTTTTTCTCATTCCAATTTCTACCAACTTATTTCATGAAAACTTCATAATTCCCTTACACATATTCAACTTCACACATTTAAATTTCCATAAAGTAATGAAAATTCTTGATTTTTAAACATACATTTAACACTAAAAAATTTCTATTACATATTAGATTCTTTATATTACACATGTGATTTAAAATATTATCATATTAATTAAAACGTACAAATGTTAATCACAACATACTAAATTAAAAAATAAATCAAACAAATTAAATTTTCAAATTTACACTTTTTCTCATTCCAATTTCTGCCAACTTATTTCATGAAAACTTCATTATTCCCTTACACATATTCAACTTCACACATTTAAATTTTCATAAAATAATGAGAATTCTTGATTTTTAAACATACATTTAACACAAAACAATTTCTATTACATATTAAACATAACATCTAACAACATAAACCTAATCTAACAATTAAAATTTAACATTTTCACATTAGCTTCTTCAAATTAAATATGTAATTTAAAATGTTCTCATATTATACATAACATCTATGAACATGAAATATGTACAATAAAAAATTCTTACAAAATTCGTCACTTCACTTCACTCTATCTTGATTCTTCTCAAGCTCACAAATCCACCTCCCAAATATTTAACAACACCACCATATAAATAAAAGTAATTACTTGAAAATTACAACTAAATATAATTAATTTAATTAATCAATAAACATCCATAAAAAAACAAAATTATTTATCACTTACTACAATATTTTCCTCTTCACTTCAAAGACTTGTCCTCAAATAGCAGAAAATGATATTTCAGATTTAGATAAAAATGAGAGAGATTATGTAAATTTCATTTTTCACACAATTATCTCATATTTATACATAATTTAACTAACCCAAAACAAAAATTTTCCCAAAACCCATTTTACCGTTGCAGACCATGGCTCAACGGCTAGCCCGTTTATTATCAGCCCAAGTACTGGAGCACAACCAAATTCCCAAGCCCTTTTCTTTTTTTTTGGGGCAAAAACCGAATCAAAACGACGCGTTGTATTCAGCACGACCCATCGATGCGCTGCGTTTTGGTCCCGCTACGCAACCTTAAAAAAAAAAAAATGAACGCGGGACGAAACTGGGCTGGGTTCCGTCCCCCGTTCCCTACCATGCGGGTAATGGGCTGGGGCCGGCGCGTGTACACGCGGGCCCAAACCTTACCCGCGTGTAATTGGGCTGGGGATGCCCTTAGTAAGAGACAAATTCCACCCATGGATGTAATCATGCGCAAAGTCAAGTGCTTACTCCTTATTGCTTACTGCTTACTGCTTACTGCTTACTAGACTTAGTCAAATTGAGGGTTGGGGTAGGTTGAGAGTCGGGTTATGAAAGTCAGCAGACAAGATTTTCTCGATCTCGACCCTTCCTGACCCTCATGCAGGTCAAGATATCCTTGAACATAACCCTGACCCTACGGGCACCCTCCGGTCATTGAGTTAAACCCAACCCTCAAACCCTTACTTATAAGAAAGAAAAAAAAAAAAGAGATCTTTCACTAAGTTTCTTTTTTGTTATTAATTTTGGAGATTCTTGGAGTGTGCTGTAGGTGATTACGTGGGACGAAAGAACGGGCTTACCAAATGGCACGTGAGCGACACCTGACGTCCTTCTCTTTCATGGTCTAACCTGCAAAAAGGGCACCTCTGGCTTGTGGATTGGGGAACGCCTCTTCGACGATCAAGTTAGTCAAGGGTCTAAGTCAAAGGTGAACATAGAGAGAGAGTATAGTATAAGTCCAATGAAGAGTCAGATTGCCAACTCCCTTTCCCGAGGTGGACAGGTGACTATTTATAATCCCTATGACAAGGGTAAAATAGTAATCTTACCTAGGTTATTCCGGATGGGCCACCGATTTGGCCTACAGGTCTCTGGGAAGAGCCCCTAGGGTCCCTCTAGGAGCCCATTCAATAGTATGGGCCTGGCCTGTGAGACAACTGGGAGGGGCCCAGTGGGGAGATCTTATTTTCCCAATCACTTAGCCCTTTACATTTTGCCTGCACGCTGAGCCAAGCGAGTAGTCAGATGAAATGTGAGATCTGCCCATGGCCGGTGTATATCTGTGGGGATTCGTAAATTGCGCCCCCGTTGTGGACGGTCTCGTGGCCACCGACCATAGAGCCAGTCAAGCATTCGTGATGAAGCAAGTCTCGAGGTTTGGACGGCGGCTTGGGAAACCGCCCCATTAGCGGATATAAAATATGATCAATAAGAATGGGGGCTCTGCCCTTCATCTTCTGTACCGATCTTCATTGGAGCGTTCCTTCTATGACTTTTCCTCATTCTCTAAGCACCGGAGAGATGGCTGAATAGGTTACCTACCACTTCGAGTGGGATTGACCGGGATTGCTTTTCCCTCGTTGCCTCTACCGAACGATTTGCAGGCCCTGTGCCCGAGCTATGAACTCGCTATGGCCAACGAAGCTGCTCGGCGCTTCGAACTTCTGGAACTGCCCTAGATCATCTTCTACGCAATGCTTCTTAACGAAGCCGAGAGGTTATGGGTCCTATATGGGCGGACACTCCGTATAATGGAGTCGGCCCTTGTCGAGCTCCGATGGAGCACCTTTGAGTCGTGGGTGTGGCTGAACAGGGATTGAATTTTTAAGGCCCGATTCTGGAAATGGCCGAGCACGAGTAGGAGAGTTCAGATGCTGAAAGAGCCGCCTCCTCTTTAGATGGTGACGAGCAGGGTGAAGCCGAGCAGGAGGGAGTCGCCTCCCCACAGACAGTGCCAATCTGATTCCGAAGATTCTTGGAGTATGCTATAGGTGATTATGTGGGACGAAAGAACGGGCTTACGAAATGGCACGTGAGTGGCACCTGACATCCTCCTTTTCCAAGGTCCAAACCTACAAAAGGGCACCTCCAGGTTGTGGATCGGGGAATGCCTCTCCGACGATCAAGTCAGTCAAGAGTCCAAATCAAAGGTGAACACAGAGAGAGAGTATAGTATGAGTCCAATGAAGAGTCAGATTGCCAACCCCCTTTCCTGAAGTGAGTAGGTGACTATGTATAGTCCCTGTGGCAAGGTGTAAAACAGTACTCTTACCTGGGTTGTTTTGGATGGGCCGCCGATTAGGCCTACAGGTCCCTGGGAAGAGCCCCTAGGGTCTCGCTAGGAGCCCATTTTCGAGAGTATGGGCCTGGCCTGTGAGACAACTGAGAGAGGCCCAGTGGGGAGATCTTATTTCCCCAATTAGTTATAAAGTTCAACACTAAATATTATACTTAAAAAAGGTCAAACGATAATATAATGTTCAAATGAAATGTATCATAATTACAAACATTCTATTGCGTAATTTAGTAACTAGAATGATTAGTTCACTAAAACAACTTTTCCAAACATCATAGAGGAAGAATTAAAAGATTTAGAGCCCGTGCGATTTTGAGAGGCAAATGGGGGCAGGCTAAGAGGAGGCCTAAAGTTCTTTGTTTTGATTTTAAATTTTAATTTAATTTAAAAAAATTGGGTCACCAAATTGGGTCAGAGGGCCAATACCTCTACCTGAGGCCAACTCTCATCATTGTCAGGTACCCTCAATTTGAGGGTTGGGGCGGGTCGGAGATTAAAAAAAGTTGACTCTAACCCTCATTTTTCAGGGTTGGGCGGGGCTTCCAATCGTTGATCAGGCTTAGTGCTTACCAATGAATTGGACATATTTGATATTGAAGTCTGTGTATTGTTTAAGCACCTTCAACCAAAGCTTTAGCGTTTGAACTACAAGTGGGGCTTGGTCCTTCATATCATCTGAAGATCAAACTTTACTTCTCACCTCCATATATAACGAAGCTCCAATTTGGATAATCAAATAGTATATTTGTATAAACCCACTTCACAAAACACACATTTTTTTTAATTGATGTACAAAAAAGGAAAAGCAAATTTAGGCAAAAGAAAAAAGAAAAAAATGGAAAAGTTGCCCTGTGGTCCGAACCATCCGTTCCATTCGGAACGTGCTCTGTGAGCACACTTGGGGATCGTATGTGTGCACGCGTTGCATCTGTTGCAGTTGCTCTTTAGTTGTAACAAATTATGTCCGATACAACAGAAACATATTTTTCCTTGAATTTCAATATATTCTATTATTTAGAGAGGATTTGTGATAAACATAATTGTCTATGTCTAGAAGGTGCCTTTGTTTTTCTTTGTCTAATTCTTGTTGCTTTTCTATCCATGGATCTTATATATTCATCTAAGTCTATCTTAAGTGTTGAATAGAAATGGTGAAATCGATAGGCAATTTTATTTATTTTTTTAGTTGGAGATCAAACCTTATATCATGCTTCCATGAGAGATAGTGATAATTTACCCAAAAATCTAGGGACAAACTCTCATGATAGGTGCATTGGTTTTCTAGGTCTGACTTCTATTCAAGTCTTTAAACTTTGGCAAGCCGTAGTTCAAAATTAAGGGATGAAGAAGTAAAACTTTTCCGGCCAATTTGGTTGTGGAAAGCGCATGAGCGGAAGCCATTAAAGAAGCGATGTAAGTTCAAAAAGCAGGGAAAAAAATGTCAGAAGTGGGATTTGAACCCACGCCCTCGTTAGAGGACCAGAACTTGAGTCTGGCGCCTTAGACCACTCGGCCATCCTGACATCAGATGCTGTTCGCTTCATACTTTTTACATATATGTAGATTAATCGAAAGATCATTGTCAATCGGAACAATCAGGTTTTAAGAGTAGCATCAAGCAGTGCAAGCAGTGGCTGGTACTGAAGTATTGATAGCTAATTCATCATCAATCTTATTTGTTTCGATAACCTGATCTCCCCACTTCCTCATCCGGTTGTTTGTTTCTTCCACCTGCATAATAAATGTTCCTTAGTCGTGTTTGAATAGCAACTTTCATGCAGAGGGAAGCACAACTCCTTGTTTATCCACTGACACAATGAAAACAACCCAATGCAAAGGTAGACCTAGTAAACAGATTGTTTGGATTGAGTTCTAGGGTCCGAGACTACGGTGACACTTGGGGATGCAGTGTTTTGGGCATAGGTCATTATCGCCTTTACCTTTTGAACATTCTTCGTGACGATGCATTAGGCCCCAGCGTACGCAGTAGGGACATCTAATGTTTAGTATCTTCTCCGCCAAAAAAAAAAAAAAAAAAAAAATCCTTCTAGGTATGGATCATTATCATCTTAATTAGGCAAACATCACAAAGTTATGGCTCAGAGCCTCGGACTTCTCAGGTTCAAGTTGAAATAATATTGCAGAATTCAGTTTCTTCATCGTTTGGCTCAAAGAGAGGAATTTAAAAAACATAGATCCTGGCTTCATGCCTCACCAAACTCTTCATAACCAGTGGATTAAAAAGCTCAGTTTAGCAAGCATACCTCTTTATTCCAGTTTGTCTGGTAAACAACAAACAACAGAATCGATGTCTGCGGGGAAGTTCCAGCTATCAAGCCACCCCATATACCCTATGAACGCAGGAACCATGATTTAGAAGTCAGAACCCAAGAAGTAGTGGTCATTATCTCACAAGTTCAAAGAAGAGGAAGTCACACGCACCGTTACTCCAAAATTTGCCACATAGCCAAGGATGAATCCAAGAGGAATCCCAAACACATAATAGGACCCTAGGTTTATATATGCCACTAGAGCTTGCCATCCCCCTCCAACGGCGACACCTGTAGAGACTTGCTCGTTAAACCAATATCTTTGACCAAGAGACAGGAGATGCTAGCCAGGGGCGTTGGCCATGGCTGAGCCAAGGTTAGCACGGTTCTAGCCACAATTTTGGTTTAAGAGGTGGGTTGAATCACGTCAGCAGCCCCTAGATCAGTCCACGGAGTTCAAGTGGCTTATTTGAGTATTCCTTTAGACTAGAGTATGTCATTGCCAGCCTTAACAATCCACCAACTCAGTACACTGTATATATGGGCTCATGGGGTGGGGACTAGCACAGTTGGTTCGCACAACTAGTGTCGAGAAGTGGGGATCTAATACAGAAACTATTGTGTGCAATGTCACTGACCTGATATGACAGGCTGAACGTCGTTAAGCACCATGGTGATACCCAGAAGCCAAGCTACATGGGCAACTGCCTGCTGCAGCTCCTTGATGTTGGTGAAAATCACGGCAAAATAGTCTCTAGCAATAAGGATCAGGACCATGCACAAAAGTCCGATGAGAAGAGACTGAAAGACTCTGACATAGACACTGTATTTGCAAATTGGCTGCTTGTGGTCGCCCTGATCCGAGCTCATTTGATACACGAACACTAGAAGTGAACAAAGAAGAAATCACTTAATAACGAAGCTAGCATAACAAACAAAACCCTGTGGCACAATAAGGTTACTAACCTTATAGCAGCATTTATGCCAATGAATATCATAGCTTGGAACCCATTTGCATTTGTGCTGAAATGGAAGTGAAGGAATTGTATTACTGACTCAACTCTACTTCAAGAAACCCGATTTTGATTGGACAAATGGTAAATCCAATTGAACTGAACTTGATACTGGTATGACCATAGTAATGACCAACACCCAAATTGACTCAATTCTAACCAAAAAGCCTGATTTTTGACTTGTGGCGTACTGGCGAGAATAGTTTCGAAAACCAGGGGTCATTAACCCAAATCCACATATATAGGTCACTATTGACTCGAATTATACGAAACGTACATGACTCAAAATACTATGGAGCAGAGAGCTAGTTGAGCCCGATAGGTCCATAATTGGGGATGTAATCAATGACAGTTACGAAACTCACCAAACAGAGAGAGATCCAACGGCAATGACAGCATTGTCAAGGTGACCAGCAGGGAGAATTATGCTCATGAAATACCAAATCTCAAGACAAAGCATCAACGCCGAAGCAAAGGAAAGCCTAACAAATGCCCATATCTCCTTAAAAGCAGCACTTGAGAACCCCAACCAAGCATCCTTGCACCGTCCAAAGACATAAGCCACTTGGGCAATCGTCATCCCCCAGTTTATGATGTTAAATGCGGCTGCAGCACCAGGCAGACCCCACCCAAACACCGGGATGAAAAGCCAGAGCATTGAAATGTGGATGATCAAAGCTATGAACCCGATCCATGCTATTATATCTACCTTGCTTTGGGCTTGCAGGAACTTTTGTGTAGGAAAATTGATGGCGAGGGAGAACAACTGAGGGATGGTCATAATGGTGAACTTCCCTGCAAGGTTGGCTATTTCGAGGTCTTGGCCTAGGAGCTTTAGAAGCGGTCCAGCAAAGATGTAAACCGGTAAGATCACAAGGCAACTGACTAAGAGAATTAACCAGCAACGTTGCATATAGATCCCGAGCATGTGGACTTGCCCTGCTCCAATTGCTTGACCACATAATGTCTCCAACGCGCTGCCCATGCCAAGCTGCATTGTGGAACAATGATTTTGGACTGCGTTGGAACGTTCATTGATAGATTAGCATTTGTCACAAACTTAAGTCGGCCTCTATTATGGTTTTCAATCATGGGGGGATAAGGTGCTCAAATCATGAAGACAACAGTCTCGTTCAAATAAACCTGAAATGGAACATTGGAACCCTTGAGCCAACAATCAAACCAAGAATCACCAACTTAGCTCTACCCTTTTGCAACCCAAAATCATGGAACAAATATCCAAGAAATCGATCATTAACATTAGATCCTATGGTCCAAATTAAACAGCAGCTAGTAAAAAAAGAGAAGTTACACAGGACTTTACATAGTGCAATAATTCACCTTTTATTTCTATCTCATATTGGAAGACTGGAGATCAAATATCGACAGTTACATTAATTGGTGACTTGGTGTGAGTGCTTGTGTGGTGATAAAACCATTGAGGGTCTGTGCCTAGTGTCATGGGATAATTTTACACAATACTAAATTTTATGCGACGCTAGAAAATTTTTAAGGATCTTAAAAGGCTTGATTGCTAGCAAAATAGGAGGTTTTTGGTAGAGTTTGTTAGTGTCACACGGGTGTTCAGTTTGAGTAAAGAATGGCGCATGACATCCAGAGTGGTTTGTAAAGTCCACGGTTTATAAAGTTTACCAAAAAAGAAAAAACCCACAATTATATACAGACCGGGAAAGGGTCAATGGAGAAGTCCTACACTCAAAATGGTTAAAACTGAGGTCATAGCACATTGAGTCCTCAGCTTAATTTTTATTTCATTTATATTGTAATTATATTGCGCTGTTCTTTGTGATTCATCTTAATAAAGGAGATAGAGAGAGAGAAGGGACCATGAAGCCGAAGGGGAAGTTGCCGATGACGGAGAGAGAAATGGAGACGGCGGAGAGCTGAAGCTCGCCAATGTGGCAAACAAAGATGTTACTGAAAGAGAAAGTGGCGTATTAGCAGAGTATGTTGAACACGATCGGCGTCGCTATCTTCCTCCGCCACGCCCGTCAGCAGCGGCATGCCATCCATTCTCTCTCTCTCTCTCTCTCACTTTGTGTTGCTGAGGTTTGGCTGGATAGAGAGAGAGGCCGTGGTTGTTAGCGGACCACAGTTGACCTTACTACTACGAGATCCAAGGGAATGACTTGGTTTTTTCATTTTTATTTTTATATTTTTTCCCAAGTGAAATTGACTTGGTAATCTTTACCTTTATATATTACTAGTATAGACTCGTACTTTGCACGGTAATTTATAAAATAGACAATAAGTTTAGCAAAAATACATAGTTGCTATTGTTATTTAGAAAATAAGAGATAAATAAGTTGTTTAGTAAGTCATATTGTTATAAGTAGAAATAAATTTTCACTATAAAAATTTAATAAACTTAGTTACTATAGTTAGAAGTTTTTAGTATTATATTATTTATATACATTTTTATCCTTTTCTTTTAGTGAATTTTTATCGTTGAAAATAGATATATTCTGATCACAATTTTATTCAAACTATCTCAACATGTAGCTATACTACATCAAAATTAGTCATCCATGATGTGCTTATGCTCCTCATTTTGAAATCATGATGCTAGGTGGCCTTTAGTTGGAAAATATGTCATTACATTCTTCTGTAGATAACATATCTCCTCAAGTTTAGTGTTCTACTTAATTCATGAGTTACAATACAAATAAATTGTTGTAGATTTAGGATGATAGATTCATTGATTTTACGTGATTTGAATTATGTAATTTTTTTTTTGGAAAAGGCGAACTGTGGAAATAGTGGATGGATTTAGAAAAGTAATAAAAAGTATCATATATGGTAGCCAGGTCTATTAATCTCAAACTACCTAATAATTTATATGAGTTGTCGCCTCTCAAAAGAAAATAGAATGAGTTAGCAGAAAGACGCATGTGTATGTAGTAAGATCGATATTCTAGTTAAATCAAGGAACATAATTAGTTGTAGCATATTGCCCATAAAGTTCTGACCGTCTATTTAGTTAACTCATAATTTAAAAAACCCAAAAATAGTATTTTCAAATTTGATCATTTGATTACTTAACCTAAATGGGGTTATTTTATTTTTTGAAATCAGAAGAACCCATCAAAATCTCAATTAGCACATGATTTTCAAATAAAAAACCCAAGAAATTAAAATTTTCTATGCCCTTTCCTTATGATTTGTGTCTAAGTTAACTATATGACATGATTAGTGATTTTGAACATTTGTCATGATTTATTAAAAGAACCTACAAATCGTATTTAAGAATGCATTACAGTATTTAACTAAACAACAAAAACTATTACATTAATTCAAGCATCAATTACAATATCGAATGTATGTCATAATTAAAAATATATAGAAATGGTATTCAATCATGTATCATAATTTCTAACTAAACAATGAAAATATTCAAGCATACATTACAATTTCTAACTGAACAATAGAAACAGAAAATTACATTGATTCAAACATATATGTAGTATTGAACGTTTGCGATGATTTTAAAGAAAAAATTGAAAAATTACATTTTTTGATGTTGATGGCATATTTTGAAGGTGAATTCAATAAGTTAAACTTGTTCTAAAGACTTTATAAATTAGGATCAATTTTTAGTATTAAACGCATCCCATATGTCACTCATGCATTTTGATCTTACTGCTAGGGTTCCATATTGTTCTAAACCCCAACTTGACCACTTCACTGATCAATTTCCAAAATAGCAAAACTTTTGAAGATATGAAGGACTACACTCATATCTACATATATAAAAAAGGAAGTCAAATTTTGTGGTTTCTTTATATATCTTAATACTAACGTTTGTAAATTACGAAAATCATATTATAGTTTGCAGTATAGAAATTTGAAATTGTTTAATTAATGATAAATAGGTCACCCAACGATTTAGATACATGTGAAATAGTTTGCATTGTTGTTTCCATTAAAAATTTGCAAACATCAAGCAAGAGGATCAAATTATTAGATTTTTTTCTTTTAAAAAAAGCAAAAACCTATAAATGAACAACATAAATAAAACATGAAAGAACCTAAACACAATTAAGTTACTAATACAATATAATATAATATAATATAAGCAAAAAAAATTTAACCTAAGTTATAAATTGGACGCAAATAATTAAGAATATAAATGAATTAAACCAAACACTGACACTATTAACCAAGCCTGACAAAAACTACACCTAAAAAAGTGAGGTTATGAATCATAGCAAGAGATCAAGGATGACGTTAATTAGTGAAAGATTAAATATCAAGAAAAAGAAAATTAAGGCACATAGAGGAGAAAATTACAACAAAAAAAGTACAAAAATTTCAATCAAATACAAATAAGAATTTTGAAACTAAGGAGGTCACTTGCAAACTAATTAAGAAATTAATACAGATAAATATATGAGAAAGGGAACGATAATTTAGTATATATCTGGAAGTGAGGTAAAAAAGATCAATGTGTAAGACGGCATAATTGTTTTCAATGTAACTATGAGAAATATTCTAATGTATAATTTTATAGGAGTAGGAACTACTTGACTATTTATACTAATATTGAATATTCAAGAATGATATATTTTTTATATCGAAGTTTCATAATTATTAGTTACTAACTACTTCATAATTCATTACTCCATAATTCTTTATTTCAAGGGAAAAAAAGTCACTCCATAATCTTTATTTCCATCATTACAAAATTATACTTCCTGAGATTATACTTTCTTAGGATAATTTTCTTAGTTGTTAATGATTTTTTTCCACCATTACGGAATTATACTTCCTGAGATTATACTTTCCTATGATCATTTTCGTCATCGTTAATGATTTTTTTTTCCCTCTATTGCTATGTGACAAATTTTAAAATTATAAATTAATTTTTTCTATAATCTAGTGGTTGTGATAAAGACAGAGAATGAATTCAAAAGGTTTAAGAAGGATATTTTTTTATAATTTTGATAGTCACTAATTACTCCATAATTCTTTCCTTTTAGAAAAAAAATACTCCATAATCTTTATTTCCACCATTATGGAATTATATTTCATGAGATAATACTTTCTTATAATTATTTCCTTATTGCTATGTGAGAGATTTGAAAATTAGAAATTAATTATTTTCAACAAACCGATGGTTGTGATGAGGAGAGAGAATGAATCCAAGGGTTCAAAATCTCTAATTAATGAGAATGCAAGAAAATTTCACATCATCACAACATTGCTTTCATTATATAGTATAGATAAGTGTAAATATGGGTTTCTATCCCAAAAAAATAAAACAAAATAAATATAAATATGGGTAGGGTGTTGACAAGGGCATCTTCCCTCTCTCAATGTAGGCTTTTTATTTAATCCTGTCAAAGTGTTTTAAGTAGTTATAATTTCAGTTTGATTTAAATTTTAAATCTCATAAAAAATATGTTTGTTTATCTATTATCTTCTATCCCTAAAAATCTCTTTTCATCGATTATAATTGTAATTGAAGAAACTTTTATTTAATAAACTTTATATTTGCATATATTATTGAGCAGTTACTAAGTTTTTTAATGAAAAATAAAAACTAAGGATAATAAATCCTCTTTTTTTCCCTTAACTGTCCCACAATTCCGTCAACCCACTTCAACATACTTCACAAGTTTCAATAAAAAAATATCTACTTTAATCAACTTCAACTCACTTCAACAACTTTAACCCACGTCTCACTATTTTAACCAATTTTTAGCCATCATACCAAAAAAAATTCAACCCACTTCAACCTACTTCAACTCACTTCAATCTACTTCAATAAAAAAAAAAATACCCACTACAACCCACTTCTACTAATCTCAACCAACTTCACCTATTTACTAACTCATTTCCTAACGAAAAGAATAGACCCTTACTCCTCATAAAATCCTCATTTTCGGCTCGCATTCCTCAATTCAATCCCCCCCTCTCCCAATGTCTTTGAGCGGTCTCTGCCATTTCCTCTAGATGCTATATGTTATTGATGTACTTTGTGGAGGAAATTTTTTTTTTAAGGTGCAATTTCTGGAAAAGTGCATGAAGGTAGTGATTCTCCCATTGTTGCGTTTATCCGGCTTCATTTTTCTTGAAGGAGATGAATCATTTTATTGGTTTTTCCTTTAAAATTAATGTATAAATTGAATATATTTTGTTATTATTATTATTATTATTATTGTTATTATTATTATTATTGTTATTATTATTATTATTATTATTATGGAAGGTCAATTTCATTATTATTCAAAGCAAAAACTATTAAGTTTGATTCCAAACATTTATTTTTTTTAAAGACATACAATATAAACTATTACGAATACAATTGTTCACAATTTATGTTTTTGATAACACAAACTATTACAATTAAGATTACATAAAATTTAGTTTAATTTTTTTAGTAAATTTTATAGGATTATGTTTTTGTTTAAAAGGAATTAATTCTTTTTCAATTTGTATTTCAGTTTGAGATTTTATATTTCTCGTGACTTAAACATTAACTTTTATTCTTACTTTCTTTATTTAGCATTAGCCATCAAGCATATTTCACTTCTTCGCTTTAAATTTTCATACAAAATTTAATAAAAACCTGGTCATGAAAATATCAGTATGGTCATCTAGCTAATTCTCTATTCTTTTGTGTCAATTAATATAACAAACTTTCTATCAAAAAAAGAAAACTAATATAAGTAACTGTGCCTAGGAAAAATCAAATATGAAACTTAATTTCAACTATGTGCACTTAAGCTTTAACATATAATTTAGAACTTATTCTATTGTATTTGGGAGCTCGATTAGAATATGTAACTTAAGGGCATAGGAGTGTTTATCCGTAGGACAGCTATGAAGTCAAAAAACTTCTACTTTGTACATAGGGAGTGTTGGACAAATAGTTTTTGAAGAGCTTTTTTGTCAAAAAGAGCTTTTTTTTAATCAAAATTAGTTGTTTGACCAAGTAAAAAAATTAATCTGGATATTTGGTAAAGGAGCTTCTTAGAAGAGCTTTTTAATCCAAAAAACTAATTTGAAAAAGCTAATTCTATGGACTTTTTAGAAGAGCTTTTTGAAAAATTAGCTTTTTATTTCACAACTTTATCAAAAACAGCTAATTTTATCAAACAGTTTTTCAACAAACATCTAATTCAAACAGCTAATATAAATAGCTAACAGCTAATAGCTAACAGCTAACAACTGTTTGCCAAACAGGGCCATAATATTTCATTTTGAAAATAATACGATTTTACCCCAAAAAAAGGAGTATGCCTAAACTTTCTATTTTTCAGCTAAATATATTTATTCAAAACAACTCAGTTAATTTTATGGAAATAATTTTTGTTGTTTGAAAGGAATTAATTCTTTTTTGTCAATATATAACCATTTATTTTAATAATTTGTAATTCTTATATTTGTCACAAGCTAAGCACTAACTTTTATTGTAACGTAATTTTATGTGCCTTCTTCATTTAAATTTTTAAACAAAAGTTTGGGGAAAAAAATTGTCATTGAGCATATCAAAGACAAACTTTATATTCTTTTAAACTAAACTAGATATTAAATTTAATTTTAGTTTCAACTAAATATGTTTTAACTTTCTTTTTTATCATAAAAGAATTCCAAACTCCAAATAGATATATCTTTCTATGACAAGCTACTGAAAACTATTACATATAATATTAATTTAAAAAATATGTGCAAGAGTACAGGTACAAATTAAACTACTTAACAGTAAATTACATCATAGTTTTGAGTCTATATACTCGAAGCATTTTATATAGGAATTTGTTTTAATTTTTTTAAAATATTACCTACTACTTTCATGATTTTGTTTCAAAATAATAGCTTCCTTGCTTAAAATGTGCCATGTCATTAGGTCCATAGCGTTGGATCTATCATACAAGTTTTGGGTAGTTAACTAATGTTTCCATATTTTTTTAAGAAGTATTGATATACCTCACATGTAGAGAAAAGGAAAACTATATAGCATTCACCTCAATCTAGGAAAGTAATCGATATTCATGATATTTTTGTTCTTGAAATATGATGAAGGTTTTGATGATTTTAGATTAAAATAATTTTATAAGATGATTCGAAGATATCGCCATTTTTAAAAGAAGTTCAAACAATTTTCTTATTTTCACTGATTTTCAAACTATGCATTATTATGTATCTTGGAACTATAGGTGTGTATAGGGATCGGAGTTGCACCCGAATCCAAAATTTTGCTGTACATTTCTACACTTATAGTTGTCTTTATCTCATTGTGAAGTGATTATAGCTGGAGTCTTTATCTGTTTAGTAGTTGTCCAGAATTTTGCAGTACGTTTCTACACTTGTACTATACTATACTAATATACTGTCCAGATACGATTAATATACTACAAGTCAACCATCCCATATTAATGCGCGTGTAATACAGTACATTTGAGGTTTGTACTGTATTCACGCTTCAAGGATCAGGTGCAAAGAAAGGTTACATAAAAAGCCATTTAGTATATCATAAATATATTCTTTAACATTCAACCATTAATTTAAACTCATCGAATTAAACTTTGATTGTAGATAAACTTCTGCTCTTTGTTTTGACTTAACACAATTTGATATTATAATTGAAATGGTTGACGCTGGACGTTCTGTCTTTCAATTATTTTATTTAATTATAACTAGTTAATTTCTCATACCCTTGAGCTCAAAAGCTGCAAGGAGCATGCCTTTCATGTTGGCAAAACCTGCAAGATTTATGTTGATGCATGAAGATGCCTGAGCTATATATATGAGTATATGACACGACCCAATATTGAAATACATATCTAAACATAAAACATCATAGCTATTCTGAAGTTTCTATTAATAGAAAAGAAGGAAAATGGGTAATATTGTTCTTCTGCTAATCAAGCTTATGAGCCTCCTTGTGTTCCTGGCGTGGATGGTGGTTTGGATTGTGCTTCCCATGGAGTTTTTCAAGTATAATTGGACCCCAAAGCTATCAAAGAGGTTCAACCCTACATACATTGGAGGCCAAGGTTGTCATTATTATCTAAGCTCCCATTTATCAGAAGTTTTTTTTTTCTTTTTTTTGGGGGGGTGGACGGGGGGTTGCAGTCAGTCTGGGGTCTAACCGGACCAACCTTTCTATAATTCAGGAGAAAGCCATTACATCTAGGTGGGGTTCGTCGGATATGGATATAAATTTAGATTTTTATATTTTGGTTTTAGTAAGTATTTGTAACGATATTGATGTTTGATTGTAGGAACAAATCTTTTCTTGCTTACATTTCCTGTGATGCTAATTTCTGTTTTGGGGTGCATCTACCTTCATCTTAAGAGTAAAATGAAGTCCTCCTACAGAAGGTTCGTTAACTTTTCGCGTTTTGAGGATCCATATTTTGTCTATGGTTAGATACATTTATAACCCCCGCCCCCCAAAACCAAAAAAGAAAAAGAAAAAAAGTGTCATATATCTAGTTTAGGTGGTAACATCTCCATGGATTGGTATCGAATATTTGAGTGAAAATTCCTTCCCTGAATAATATAATCGATAAGAAGAAATGATGTTGACAAATGTGATGTGTTTGCATATATGTGTGTATTGCAGTTCTCCTACGAGACACTACCTAGCCTCGTTGAGACGCCCTCTCCTTGTGTTGGGACCTCTAGGGGTTGTTACATCAATGGAGCTAATTTTTCTTACAATGTTTATCGCACTTGTGAGCTGGCATTTTGGCAATTACTATTATGTCAGTGTTAAGCACCCCTTCATGATGCCGAATATGGGTGATATGCCAATGTAAGCAACTTATACATCGATATCAGGACAAATATGTAATTTTTGCAATTTCCTAGACGAAGAGCCTATAATCTATTGGGGGACAATCGAAATTTGCAGGTGGCAAATGAGGTTTCGGAGTGTGTCATTGCGACTTGGTTATGCAGGAAATATCGCGTGGGCATTACTCTTCTTTCCTGTGACTCGATTATCTTCGATTTTGCCTCTTGTTGGTCTCACTTCTGAATCAAGCATCAAGTACCATATATGGATAGGGCAAGTAGTGATGGTGCTTTCTGCATTACACAGTATTGGCTTTGTTATCTACTGGGGAATGGTCAACACCATGTCTGAGGTATTTGCATCTACATGATCTCATCACGAAGATTATACTTGAGTCATTTTCTTTGGCATTTTGATCTTGTCAGAATTCCATAGACCTAACAAATTCGGATTAGATTTGGATTAAGACGTTTCAAATGGCCACTTCTGATTTCTCTTTGTTTTTAATGTTGGTGTTTTGGCATGCAGTTGCTAGAATGGGCAACGGACTGGGTTTCAAACATAGCAGGAGAGATATCATGTGTTCTTTTACTGGCAATGTGGGTAACAAGCTTTGCTTATACTAGGAGGAGGAACTTTGAACTCTTCTTTTACACCCACCAGCTTTATACCCTTGCAACCTTCTTCTACATTTTGCACATTGGGGTTCCATGGCTATGTCAAATTCTTCCCGGGATGTTCCTCTTCGCTATTGATCGGTACCTGAGATTCTTGCAGTCACGCTCTCGTGCTAGGTTGATTTCAGCTCGTCTTCTTCCTTGTGGAACTGTTGAAATGACTTTCGCAAAGAGCCCAGGTGATCAAACTATTGACTCGTGTATATGAAGCCATGAGCTCTTTTTTGTGTTCTGTTATTCATTTATTCATTTTTTTTTTTTTTTGGGTTCCGTAGGGGTACGTTACAATGTAGCCAGTAACTTGTTTCTGAATGTGCCTAAGATTTCCAAGCTACAATGGCACCCTTTCACTGTGATTTCAAGTGATAATATGGAGCCCGACAAGCTCAGCATTGCGTTCAGGGCTGGAGGGAGTTGGACGACAAAGATATATAAAGAACTTTCGTCTTCTTCAGACAGGCTTGAAGTCTCGGTGGAAGGACCGTATGGTCCTGCCTCAAATAGTTTCCTAAAGTGCAGACTCGCTTTCTCCATCTAGATCTCCCTTTATGTTTTATTTTGAAACCTGACAAATAATTTTTCCTGATGTATGGGCATGTTCGATTTCTCCATGCAGGCATGAATCTCTTGTATTGATCAGTGGAGGTAGTGGGATCACCCCATTCATATCGATAATTCGAGAGATACTCCACCAATCCAACACCCAAAAAGGCCAAGTTCCGAGCATCCTTCTAGTGTGTGCCTTCAAGCACGTGGTTGATCTAACCATGCTCGATCTCTTGCTTCCAAATGGGATCAACCCGGTTGACCTCTCCAACATCCAACTCCAAATCCAAGCCTATGTGACCCAAGAAACTCAACCTTCCCAAGCCAATGACCAGAAGTTGGTTCAAACCAAATGGTTCAAGCCAAGCCGATTAGACTCACCCATCACCCCAGTGTTGGGACCCAACAGCTGGCTCTGCCTTTGCCTCATTATTTCCTCCTCATGCATCTTGTTCCTTATCCTCCTTGCCATGGTCACTCAATATCACATTTACCCAATTGACCATAATACAAACTCAATTTACAACTTTGGTATTTGGTGTCTATGGGACATCTTTTTCATGTGCATCAGCATCATTATTGTAAGCACCATTGTCTTCCTCCTACAAAAGAGGAAGATTGCATCAGAAGAGAAGCAAATTGCGAGTGTTGAAGTTCCAACACCAGCAAGTTCTCCGGCATCTTGGTTTTATGGACGGGATATGGAGCTCGAGAATCTTCCTCATCAATCTCTAGTTCAAGCTACTCAAGTGCACTACGGAGGGAGGCCTAGTCTCCAAAGTAAGTAGCTGACATATTTCGGTAGAGAAATTGGATCGTATTTTCTGTATGTTGAGTTAAATTAGTTTGATGTGTGATGCAGAAATATTGTCAGAATGCAAAGGAGAGGATATCGGCGTCCTTGCTTCCGGACCAAGGGGCATGCGGCATGAAGTTGCTAGGATTTGTTCAAGTGTTGGTGCCAAGAACTTGCATTTCGAGTATCTAAGCTTCGATTGGTGATTTGGCTCTCGTTTGAGTTTTGTACACTGTATGGCTCTTGTATTATATAATACCTTAAAAAGTGCTTTTCCAAAGTTAATTATATTGATTAACTTGGTTGTTCCTTGACAGTTTCGAGTGCTATTTATTTTTAATGGAGAATGGGAATCTTATTGGAATTATACAGAAGATATTGTGTAATCATACTTGTATGATTGATGTATATATACTTGTATTTGATTTGTAACGTGTCCTCATTCCATGAAAATATGGAGTGTTTTAGGCACACAGAACACAATTCTTTTACATAAACTTGATATCAGAAATTCAGAATTCACGTTAAACTGAAGATTTAGGCAACTGATCATGAAGAACAGAATGATTCAATTTGAAATCAGATTGTAATATGCAAACTAACTGAGAGTAGTGGATAACAAGGAAGTATTTATCTCCCTCCAGCAATAACAGAGATGCAGTTCAAGCCATTCTCCCAATGAAAGGACCAAACTATGCCAGATACTAAGCAGTAGTAAGTAGTAAGGACTAAATGTTTGTCTTCATAAAGTGAACCTAATAATCCCTGGTTGGTGACTCCTTCAGCTTCAAAGGTGAAAGTTCAAGATTCTTCCAGTCGATAATTGAAAAAGGCGATCCAGGGGATTTGGGTGTCGGAGGAGACTGTAGTGCAGGAGGACTTGGGGGATCAAGGTCCCAAGGAATCTCAAGCTGAAAAAAGAAGATGCACACTTCATGAAGAAAAGAGAGTCAGGGAAATGTTACTCAAACTCGGCTATAATTGTATGGCCCAAATGTGTGTGAGGTAGAATAGGTCAGGGCCAGGGGAACCACAAAGAGAGCCATGTGACATAAACACATTTGGGCATACCTCTGATTTCTCTGCCGTAGCCATTTCAGAGAGCTCAGAAAACGGTGAGAAAGAGGGATCAGCAATTGAGCAACATATGCATATGAAGGTTCACTGGCAGTAACCAAATAGTCAAGCCAAACAGAATGCTGTTCAGTCACCTTTTTTAAGTCCAACAGTTTCAAGGAAATGGTCCATGCTCATAGCCGTGGACTGCCTCTGTGCCTTTATGCACTCATCGTGATTGTGTAGGAAACCTTCATTCAGAATCCAACTAGGGACTTGCTCTTCATGAACAGCAGAAAGATTCTCAGTGCAGTTCTTCTTGGATGACTTCTCATTTGGACGTTGCTTATTTGAGTTCGTTAGGTCACCCAGGGGTTTCCTGCCTACCTTAGAAGGTTGAATCTTCAGTTGAGGCTTGGAAATATTGAAAGTTTTTGCTGATGACTTGTTTTTGGCAAGTGGCTTGCTTGAGTTGGTCACATCTCCAAGGGGTTTCCTGCCCGCTTTTGACTGCATTTTCTCAGGAGCTCTATATGCGTTCTCATCCATCCGAATGATGGGCTCAAATGAGGCCATAATGCTAGGTTGGGGATGAATTTAATTGGCTTTACTTTCAAAACTGCAGGCAGGACAATCGATTAGGGGGGGAAAAACCCCTGAATACATGCACACAAACTTTAACATACCACTATTAGCTGAAGCAAACCAGGAAGTTATTTTTCCACAACAGGCACGATGCATAGAAGATCAGAGAGTTTTAGGCAAGATACATCAAACAACCAGAGATATCAACGGCCAAAAAGGAAAAACAAACAAAAGGGCTGCTTTCATTGCTCAGCTATCAATGAGGGCATTTTACAAGCATCAGCATCATTCAACAAATTGCCTGTTTCCCACTTGCATTAACTGAGTCTGCTACTTCATTTCTATAGGTTGTCCAATTTACAGTATGGAATCCTTCTTCTAATTGAGCCTGAGCGTTTTTCATTGACTGTAAAAAAAATTACAATACGAATGCAGACCTCATGAGTAGTAAATTCAGGCTTTAAAAAACATTAGTAATACATCAGAAAAAAAATTAATCATGGCATAAATCCGTGCAAGGACAAGGGAGTCAAGAGTCTAGACATTTCCATTGGATGGCCATCTTTCACAGCTAAATTTAAAGGTACAGCCAAGATGTCCAAAACAGAATAGCTCTCAGCAGTTAGGGTGAATAATTCTCACCAAGAGACATTTGACATTGACAGAATCTAGAGTGAGAAGTTTTATATGCAATATGAATGGAATTAGCACAAAATAGTATTATGTTGGGGAGGATCTTGAGGGACCCGTGGATCCGTACCAACTACCAAGCAATTACCGAAATTTGACGCCACACAACCAATAAAATAAGGACTTGAGATTAACAATGAAAGCTCAGAAAGTAGAAAAGATATGTGAACACTAGATAGAGCGAGGAAAACCATTGAATTTGAGGGATAGGAAAATCTGTCATGCCGTGCTCAGCAATGGTAACCCCTCTGGTAAAGAGTTTTTTGAGTGCAAAAAGAGCTTTTTGAAGTATCAGCTGTTTGACTCTGGTCAAAAAACTCTTTGAAGTGTTTGGTTGATTAGTTTCTTAGACTAACTTTTTACACCCAAAAAGCTATTTTACAAAAAGCTCTTTGGATAGCTTTTTCAAAGAACTTTTTGATGTTTACTATTACAATAACCATACTAATCTTATAATTTGGAAAAATTTACATTAAATGTCATTCACAAATGATATTCCCTAATGTTGGATGCTTATGCTTTAAATTTTTCAATTTATTTTTTTTTCCCTTTTGGGACAAGACTTGTGGATGGTCATGATGTTGAAGATAATGCTTTTAATTTTAACGCTTTCTTAATTTAACAAATAATTTATGTTAATTAGTCTTACATGATATATAAATATTTTTTATGTCATATAATTTCAATTGCTATTAAAAAAGAAAACATTTAACATTAAAAAGATATTTTGATAATAAGTACTAAAATTAGGAAAAAAGTATAAATGTAATTTTATATATCACATAATCTTAATTCATAATTCATATCGAAAAAAAAATAAATATCCAATGAAAAATTGTCCTGTTAGAAAAATAATGAAATTGAGTAATGGGCATAAGAGGAATTTTATCAAATAATTTTGTTAGAAACAGTTAACTTTACCAAACACTTTTTTCATAAATAGCTAATGCAATCAGCTAAGGCAAACAACTAATGCAATCAATTAATAGCTCACAGCTAATACAATCAGCTAACAATTGATTGCCAAATAGGGCTTGTAGGAAGTGTTTGATTGCAAGAGCTTTTTGGAGAAAAAGAGCTTTTGGGGAGTTTTTAGCTGTTTTGACTAATCAAAATAGTTAAATTGATATTTGGTTGAAGAGCTGTTTGGACCCAACAAGCTCTTTCTCAAAAGGTTATTTTCATTAACCTTTTAGTGATAGCTATTTTTGAAAATGATATAACTATCCAAGAGTTTGAAAAAATTACACCATATGCACATACACGAAGCTTGTGCATCATTCTCCTAACTAAAAAAAACCTAAAACAAAATAAAAGCAAAAATAAAATAAAATAGAGAATAAAACTCCTAAAATCAGAACTCTATATGCAGAAGATTCCACACAATCACAAGGAAGACAAACATAATTTTTTTACCCTTTTTTTCGGTTTCCAAATAGTGCAGAAAAATTCAAGCAGAAAATTAATTCCAAAAATGACGGAAAAATACATACAGTCCCAAAAATTCCAGAAAAATTTACACAAACTCTAAAAATTATTCTGAATCTAGTACAAATATCAATGCAACAAAAATCACATCAGAAAGGCTCCAGAAAATTCAAACAGAATGTAAAACTATAGAAAAATCTGCACTATATATTTTTTTTTGGGGATGAGTTCTGCCTTGATTTTGCTGAACATAAACCAAATTTGTTAGTACTATTTTTTTCAGTAGCGAATAACATCTAAAAATCAAAATGAATCTAATCTCAATAAAAACAGAAATCAAAATACTAACATAATTCAAAAATCAAAACTAAACTAAATCACTAAAATGAAATAATGACTTAATTAAAACTAAAAAATGACAACTATAAAACTAAAACGAGAACGACTCAAACGACTCGAATAATTAAATTGCGACTCGATGCAACCAAATTTCACAAAATCATTCCCGGTAACGGCGCCAAAAACTTGTTGTGATTTTTCTGCAAGCACACGGTAGTCAATCGTGGCACTTGAAAGTCGGTCCACAGAGATAAGTTATGAAATTAGATTGCAACTAAATGAGCTTGTAATCTTATCAAATAAGAATAAAAAGAGTAATAAACTAACATTCACTAAACGAAACTAACACTAACGCAAGAACCAAAACATCCAAGTATAACACCAATCATCGTAGCTTCTCAAATTTCTAGAATTGACTAAATTAATGTTTCAAAAGTAACAAGCTAATGCCCAAGCACTACAAAATCGAAACCAGTAGAGAAATATGTTCCAGGGAGAAGGTGATTGGAGTGTCAGAACCCCCTTCATTCAACAATCTATCTCAGCAAGAAGTAATCCCAAAACTGCAAGGGCAACCCAAACTGAATTGAGTTGAATTAACAACTCAGGGAATTGAACAAAATGGAATGAGGGAGGAGAGCAGAGCAACTAAACCAAGAGATAATCAAGGCAAATTTGAACCTAATTACTTATAAATTCAATATAATTGAAATAAAGCCTACTCGAATTCAATAAAACCAACCCGATTGCATAATTTCAAAATGTTAATTTTTGGATCTGAAACTGGAAAAAAACCAGAACCAAAAAAAAAAGGAAAGAATTACTAGAACTGCCACTCCACTCTATGCTACATGCCTTCTGTCTCCTGTGCTCTGTTTCAACTTTTGTAGCCAATCAATTCCATTGATTCCCGATTGAAAGCTCTTGTAACTGTCGTCTCTTCAATGGTGATGATGATGGAGTGGATGGGAAACGGTCGTTGATGATATTAGGACATTGAATGTTGATGATTAAAGGAGGGGAGTGATAAGATATATGAAGAAAGTTATCCAAGAAATTGCAAGAATAGCCAAGGTTCCACATTTGTTAGCTTTCTGTTAGCATAATTAACAGCTTTCTGTTAGCATAATTAACCAATTATCTAGCTGTATAAATAGACCTTGTAATAACCTGAATAATAACAATCATTACAATTCAAGTAATAAAATAGTGATTATCTCTCTCTCTCTCTCTCTCTCTCTCTCTCCCCCTCTCTCTCGTTTTCTCTCTTCCATGAATTCCCCAGAAATTGTCCATTGTTAACATGGTATCAGAGCGTCGTTCTTTGTTAGTAGTTTTAATTACCGCAAGTGAACGGCGTAGTCGTAGCTAGCAACTGGCAAGTACGGGTCGAATCCACAGGAAACTTGGCTTCAACTACCAGAACTAATTAGGCCACTCAAGCTAGGCAGTCACAGTTGGAGGTTTGGAATTAAACTAAGGGAAACAATAACGACTTAAAGATGAATTAAACAGCAGAAGAGTAAACACTTAGGTTGTAATTAACAGCACAAATATGCTAGCGAATCAATTACTAGCCCTACCAAACATCTCCCAGGCATGCATCACAAATGGATAAATTGTCAATTAAGCCCATCTCCTCCCTCTCTGAAGGGTCGAAAACTAATCCTAAAACTATAGTCGCCTATTTTCATGGGACTAAGAGTCGAAGGATTACAAGATCTACAATTTCAAATCCCAATTAGAATCCTAACTATTTTCATGTTAAAACCCCAATCGTCTGCTAAGACGCACTAGGTAAAGGTTTCGTTTTTCAATGCTCCCCTAAACCTCAATAAAAAGGATGAATGTTCTTTCGAGCATTTCATCGAGCATGTGGCGTGCATAGCAGAATTCATAGTTGCACAACGAAGGGGGAGCAGGGATTGGGCCAATACAAGATTTAACTACACATATTCGGCGTCAATCCCAACCTAAGTTGAGGGATTTAGCCTACAATCATGTTTAATACAACAATCGCAATATTCAATCCAATAACCATGACAACTCAAACCCAAAATAATCAAGAACAAGAGGAAGGAGAATTGGGAGAGAACCTGGAATTAATCGTATAAACTGAACGCAGAATCAAACTCCCATCCAAAATTACAATCCAAGAGCGTGAAGATTAAACGCTAAAATTAAACCTAAAATCGCCTAAGGAGAGTTATGAGAGAAAACTGAACGTAAAAACTAAGCGTCCAAACTGAATGTCCTTCAAAACAGCCCCGAAGGAAAATTTAAGTCACGTCGCGGAACGGGGGGTGGCACGGTTGTGCCAGACGGCACGACGCCACCGTGCCAAATTTCTGGAGGATCGCCAAACCGACTCAGGGAACCGGCCACGTGGCACGGTCGTGCCACGTGGCACGGTCAGGCCGTGCCATGTGGCGGCCGGTTCAGGTTGTCGGTTCTTCGCGGTTTGGCCTGTCGCGTGTGTTAGATTCTCCGGGACTTCTGTGCGGCGCTTTTTTCGTAGCTTTTCTCGCCTTCTTGGCACCCCTTTCTACTAAATATTGTTCATCTTTCCGTCTCTTCAGTAAAGTTCCTGAAAATATCGAAAGATGTTATATGATTGAAAAGTACACAAAAAGAGGCCGATTTGACCCTCCCTTAACGCAATTGAATGTGAAAACGGGAGAGAAAATTGGTCAAACAAGGGCTAAAAATAGTACAAAATAGAGGTTCATCATTCTTCTTCATCAAATTCTGGATTGCTCAACAACTCATTTGGTTCGTCTTAATCACGTTCTTCTCCAGGTATCTGTCATTGACTGATCAAGCAATTTGAGTTCTTGATTGTTTCAAATCCTCAGGTGATATTTCGACTCTTGTTCTGGGAATACATTACATCATACTCTGTTTTTCTAGGTGACACAACAATGTCTGAAGAATAGAATCTTAATCAAGTCCGTATTACAGTTTAGGATGCCAATAATCCTAATCACATTCTTTTCTTGCATCCATCTGATAATCCAAACAATGTGCTAGTAAGTGAACTATTGAATGGGGAAAATTATGGTCATTGGAGGAAAGCCATGGAAATTACTTTGATTTCTAAGAACAAGTTAGGCTTTGTTTTAGGAACCTGCACTAAACCAGGTCCGAACTCTCCAATGGCTCCATTGGCTGACCAGTGGGATAGATGTGACAAAATGGTTATTTCCTGGTTGTTAAACGCAGTTGCTAAGGACATAGGGGCAAAGTGGTTTGTTCTCTGCTACTGCTAGGGAAGTATGGCTACAACTCGAACAGCAGTTTGGCGAAGCTGATGGCACTAAAATCTTTAGGATCTTGAGGGATTTATGTGTTGTTTCATAGAATAATCAGTCAGTGGCTGACTCTTTCACACGAATCAAAAGGATGTAGGATGATGAAAACAACATGATTTCAATTCCTCATTGTAATTGTGGTGTTACTTGTGCAAGTCTAATAGCTGCAAACAAAATGGTCCAAGAACAACAGTTAATGTAGTTTCTAGTTGGTCTTAATGAAGACTACAAAATAATAAGGGGAAGTATATTGATGATGAAGCCACTGCCAAGTATTGACCAAGTGTATCAACTGATTGTTCAAGATGAAAAGCAAAGATCACTCTCTACTATGTCTCAAATAAATTCAAATGCAGCTGCTTTTAATGCTGGTGAAATTGTTTTCCCTAATAACCGTGCAGCATTAGCAACTCAGTAGAAGACATTCTATTCAAATCAAATACCTCATCAGCAGAGGTCTTATATTTCTAATCCAAGCTACAGTCCTGGATATAACTACAATATTGGTCAAAACAGTTATCATTCTGACTATAACTCCAAAGGTGTTCAAAAATCAGATAGGAGACAATTTTTTTGTGATTATTGCAAGGTTGTAGGTCACACTATACAAAGGTGTTATAAAATTCATGGCTATCCACTAGGCCATAAGCTGCACAAGGGAAGAACATTAGCTGCTGCTGTCCATACTGAATCAATGGGTGTTGGTTCTGTACAAGATATGTCTTCCCAAGCTGCTTCAGTTGTTCCACCCCTAACTTCAGAACAGTATTCTCAGCTCATACAACTTTTAAACAAAGACTCCTCTATGGACAATGCTACTGCTGGAAATGAAAGCATAAGTGCAGCAGGTTTTATGACAGGTAAGAAATACTATTTCTTTACTTCTAATACTAACAAAGTTTGGGTTATTGATAGTGGCGCTAGTGACCATATTACACCTGATTTATCCTTGCTACAAGATGTTGGACCAGTACAAACTGCTTGTTTTATCACTATGCCTAATGGGAAACAAGCACAAATTAAAAATATTAGTTCCATGGTTCTGGCTTCTGGTTTGGTTCTAGAAAATGTCCTGTACATACCTGAATTTCAGTTTAACCTTTTATGTATTAGCAAACTTACCAAGCAATTTGCTGCTAATGTGATCTTTACCCCTATTACATGCTTGCTATAGGACCCCATTATGCAGAAGGCTCTACCCCTTGGTAACCAAGATAAAGGCCTTTATTTCTTGCATCAAGACACAGGAAGAAACTTCTGCCAACTAAAATTTCTCTGGGAAAGAAGACAGAAAGAAATCACTTTGTCTGTTTTTCTAATGCAGAATTGTGGCATTTTAGATTAGGTCATTTGTCTTTTGAACAGATGCACCACATTGACACTAAGACATGTAATGATAGTCAACAGCATGGTATTTGCCAGATCTGTCCTTTAGTCAAGACGCATAGATATAGTTTTCCTTTAAGTGTTTCAAGATAAAAGAATTGTTTTAATTTGTTACATGTAGACATATGGGGACCATATCCTCATAGCACTTGTGATGGAGTTAAGTTTTTCTTAACAATTGTAGATGATTGTTTAAGAGCCACTGGGGTTCACTTAATGGCATATAAAAGTAATGCATTTCCTTTACTAAGAACTTTTGTTAGATTTGTTGAGACACAATTTAATGCTACTGTTAAAATAATAAGGATAGACAATGGCCTTGAATTCAAAGATAAGTCAGCTTTAGATTTTTACAGGGAAAAAGGTATCATGCATCAGACTTCTTGTGTGGATACTCCTCAACAAAATGGAGTAGTTGAGAGAAAGCATCAACAATTCTTAAATGTTTCTAGGGCATTAATGTTTCAGTCCAATTTACCTACCAGTTTTTGGGGAGAAGCTCTCCTTACAGCAACTTATTTAATTAATAGAATGCCTACTCCCATTGTACATAATAAGACACCTTTTGAGGTTCTGCATCAGGCCAAACCATCTTATGAGCACCTTCGAACTTTTGGTTGTTTATGCTATGCATCTACCTTGACAAGAAACAGGGATAAATTACAACCAAGAGCAAAACCTTGTTATTTCTTGGCTATCCATATGGCCAGAAGGCTTACAAGCTTATGGACCTCCAAAGCAAAAGGGTTTTTACTTCAAGGGATGTAAAGTTCCATGAAAATGTTTTTCCATTTCACTTTATTCAACATCACTCAAATGTCCCTCTACCAGCAGTCACAGATTTCATTCCAGATTTTCAAATGCAATTCATCTTATCACTCAGACTCTGACACACAAGTTTCCTTTAGAACAGATTTTCCAACTTCTTCAAATAGTCATACCATATCCTCTGACTCCACTGCACAAGGCATATCCTCTGAACAGCCTTCTACTGCATCTCCTCTACATACTGCTGTATCTGAAGATGTTGTGAGATCACAACACCAACCTACCATTAGAAGAACTACAAGGCAGCACCAACAACCCAGATATTTATAGGATTACTTTTGTGGGGTTGTACAGTCTGATGTATTACCTTTAGAACATCATGCTTTAGTTTCTGCTATTTCTCAATTTCCAGAACCCAAGACCTATGAGCAAGCTACAACTAATCCAGCTTGGGTAGAGGCAATGAACAAAGAGATAGATGCCTTGATGATGAACAACACATGGGATTTTGTTGATTTACCACCTGGCAAGAAGGTTATTTCCAGCAAATGGGTGTACAAAGTCAAGTTGAAATCAAATGGCTCCCTTGAAAGGTTCAAAACAATATTAGTTATTCGAGGTTTTACTCAACAATATGGCATTGATTATCAAGAGGTGTTTTCACCTATTGTCAAAATGGCAACAATTAGAAGTATCGTTGCATTAGTAGCTTCAAAGGGATGGGGACTGTTTCAATTGGACGTGAATAATGCCTTCCTCCATGGTGATTTAGATGAAGAAGTTTACATGGAGGTTCCTAAAGGCATCCCCAATCTCAGTCACAAAGTTTGCAAACTTAAGAAGTCATTATATGGTTTAAAACAGGCCAATCGATAGTGGTTCAGCAAGCTTAGCAACACCTTACTTTCATTAGGATATCAGCAGTCCAAGAATGACTATTCTGTCTTTCTTAATAAATCCTCTACAAGCATGACCATAGTAGTAGTTTATGTGGATGATATATTAATAACTGGATCAAACCCAGTAGAAATAAATCATGTGAAGAGACACTTACACACTCTCTTTGGCATTAAAGATCTTAGAAATCTCCATTATTTTCTTGGCTTAGAAGTTAGCTGCGTTGATGAAGGCATTATCCTTTCACAAAGGAAGTTCACCACTGGTCTTCTCAAAGATAGTGGGCTAACCAGTTCTCGGCCTGCCTCTACTCCACTCCCATTAAACTGCAAACCAGATCTTGATCAGAGAGATCTTCTTTCAGATCCCACATACTATAGGGCCATGGTGGGCAAAATTAACTTCTTAAACCACACTAGGCTAGACTTGAGTTTTACAGCACAAACACTGAGCCAATTTATGCAGAAACCACGAACTTCTCACTTGCAGGCCCTTCATCACACCTTGAGATACATTCAAGGGACTATTGGTCAAGGCATCATCCTCAAAGCTACTGATCAGTTGTTTCTGAAAGCATACTCTGACTCTGACTAGGCATCATGCCTATTCTCCAGACGTTCTATCACAGGTTATCTCATTCATTTGGGTTCTGCACCTATCAGCTGGAAAAGCAAGAAGCAATGCACTGTCTCTAAGTCTTCCTAAGAGGCAGAATATAGGGCTATGTCCTAAGCTGCTGCAGAAATTACTTGGCTTGTTAGGCTACTTGAAGAATTGGGGATTCAGTCTTTAAAGCCTGTCACCTTGCATTGTGACAATCAATCTCCTATTCACATAGGAAAAAACCTGTTTTCCATGAAAGAACTAAACATATATAGATAGATTGCCACTTTATCAGAGACAAAGTTGTGGAAGGCCTACTATAGCTCTCTTTTACACCTACAGATCAACAAATAGCAGAAGTTCTCACGAAAATTCTGCCTTCACCACAACAAGCTCTCCTTCTCAGCAAAGCTGGGTATGGTTCCTTCCTCTCACCATTCCAACTTGAGGGGGGGTGACAAGATATATGAAGAAAGTTATCCAAGAAATTACAAGAATAGCCAAGGTTCCACATGATGAGCTGGACAAAGTTTGTTAGCTTTCTGTTAGCATAATTAACAACTTTCTATTAGTCTGTTAACCAATTATCTAGCTGTATAAATAGATCTTGTAATAACCTGAATAATAACAATCATTACAATTCAAGTAATAAAATAGCGATTCTCTCCCCCCCCCCTCTCATTTTCTCTCTTCCATGAATTCCCCAGAAATTGTCCATTGTTAACGGGGAGAGAAAGAAACTCCATGCCTAAACTCGAGAAGATGAAGCAGCAAAAGACTCAGTGTTTCAGGTTCTGGGTTTAATGAGGAAGGAAGAAGAGAAAAGGAAGTGGGGAAAGTTGGGCTCACGTGCCCCGCACATGGAAAGTTAATGAAGGAGACAAGAAAGGGGGAAACGGACACCTGGAGTGCCTGGGCCTAGCCCAGTGAGAGAGAGAAATGAGGGAGAAAGCAGGAGAAGCCACGTGCATTGCACATGGCTGTTTAAATGAAGAAGGAGGTGTTTGGGTCGGGCCGCGTGTATGGGCGAACAAGGCAGGCTCCATAAGGAGAAAGGAGGAAGCGGAAATCTGGGCCACGGTGACCGGGAGCGGCCCACTCACAGCTGGGCCTCTGGTTTATTCTTTTTAACTTTATCTTCTTGATCCAACCTTTGGTAAATCCATCCAATGCTTGTTGTGATCTAAATCCCTTGTGAGCATTATTTATCATTTTTCTCAAGTTTTTTTAATTCCTATAAAGTGAACAGAAATGGTATTAAAAATCTAATTAACCAATTTATTTTGATCAATTATTAGATAATAAAATGGTATAAAATATCATAATTTCTTATTTAACACGAAGGAATGTTGAGTTCAAAATTTGAAGTACAACTTATTTTAATTTTTCCCATCCAATAATCAAGCTTCAATTTAAAGTGTTAAAATTGTTTTATTAGCCAAAAATGTCAGCTGAATTGTTTAAGTGGGAAAAATATCAACTGAGTTGTCGTGGTGGAGATAAATGTCGACCAAACGAAATAATATTGAACATAAAATTTGAATTGACCTTATTTTAATCTTTCAAATCAAATAGTCAAGTTTTGATTCGAACTAGTGAGGTTGAATTTTGTAACGGCCCGACCATAATATTCATATTAATTACATTAAATCATCGTACTTATAAATTAATCAAGTTGGGCCCCGCATTTCAATCTAGTATTTTTTCATTTTATTTCAAATCAGCATTCCCTTCATATATATATATATATTATATTTTGTACCATTACAGGTTGAATCGGCAAAATGGCCTCGAAACGAATTTTGATTACTCTTAAAACAAAATTAAAACAGTAACTGAAAACCATGCACTCAAAACAGAACAATCCCAATCGAAAATTCATAACTCCTAGAATACACATCCAAAATTCATCAAAATTTACAGAGAGTTTTCAGACATCCTCAGCAATTTACAGTAAAAATTTCATAATTTTTACCCAGCCCAATATCCCACAATAATTCAAAATATCAACCGAATTTTAGCATGAAATTACAGGGCAGATTCGATCAAAATTTCATAACTTGATAAAATACACATCTAAAAGTCATGAAAATTTACCAGAAGTTGCCTAATATCCTGGGTAACCTACAGTAAAATTTTCAGGATTTTTCGTGCAACCAATAATTCACAGAAATTGTACATCTCAAGCAAAAAAAAAAAAGTCAACGCCAGTCAAAGTCGGTTTGACCGATCAAACTAACTTTGACCGATCAAAGTCGGTCAAGGACCAAAAAAAAAAAAATCAAAGATTTTTTCTCCAATTTGCCCCTATATATATCAGTGGGGGGTAACTCATGCATACTCACGGCAAGGGGGAGAGAAGAGAGAGAAAGAAGAGAGAGAAAGAGGGGAGGAGAGAAGAGAGAGGAAGAAGAGAGAGAGAGAGGAGAGAGAGAGCGAGAGAGGAGGAAAAAGAGATCAAGGTTTCGGGGCTTGGAGCAAATTCAAGGTGAGTAACTATTACTTCCTCGATTTGAATTAGATATTTTATGATATTACGAAAATTAATGTTAGGCGATAGAAGTCAATCGTATAACTTCATGTTTAGTTAATGATTGAGGTATTGTGATTGTGCATTCACTATGGTTTCGAAGTTATGAAATTGAGAAAAATTTATCTGCTGAATTTATGCTAAAGTACGGGTAATGTTTTGATTATTGTGAGCCATTGGGTTAAAGAACATTGTGATAATTTTATGGAAGAATATAGGTATTAATTGGAGATTTGTGATCAAGTTCATGAATTTTGGAATATATACTTTGAGGGTCATAAATGCTAAATGTGGATGTTAGGGAATATTAATGTGTATGATAGGAACGTTCTGCCTGGCGAAATGTGATTATACGAGTTCACTATATAACGTTTTCGGGGAAAAGAGTTTATGTCTTGACTAAGGTCGTTACAGAACGTTCCAGAGTTATGGCCGTAGTCGCGACTGTCATTATTATATTATTTACAGCAAGGAGCCAGTTATTACACCGAAGATATTAACGAAAAGTCGGATAAAAGTAAAATGATCATAATTCAAATTATGCAATGACAAAAAGATAAACATTAATAACAATGACCCATAATGAAGATAATTTCACAAAGTAAGGACAAGTAACGAATTTATACTACGTATAAGAATATGGCAATGACAACGCCGTTACCCCATTACACGCTTATCACGTTCATTAAACAAGTGTTTGCAGTATAAAAGACAGGGATTTAAATTATCTATTAAAACAAGATATTCAAGGGCAGGGATGAAAGTAAACCAAAGTAAAGTCAATGCCTTTTTACATGCTAATAATTAGCACATAATTCAAGGGATTCAAATTATCGATCAAACTAAGAAATCCCAACAAATGTCATCACCTTGCACTAACCACAAGAAAATTACATATAGGTAAACAGGAAGGAGGCCACATCTGTCGATTCAAGCTGCCAACGCACATTTTTCATTTCATTACAAAGGAGAGAGAATCTCAAGACCAGGTACGTACATTGCCTGTGCTCTTCAAAAACTCACAGTATTCTCAGCAATACAAAATTAATATAAGATTCATTTAATGAATCAATTTCTCAATGTTTTTGTCACATAAACAAGTGGCCCCGCCAATCATCATCAGGGCTTATGCCCAGCAATTATCAAGGCTTATGCCGACCAATATACCCGCGCGCGACGTCAACTCAGGCTTCTCGATCGGCCTGGGGGGTGAGCACCCAAAGTATGATCGTTTCAAGATGTATATCGACCAAGGGGTTCACTTTCAAATAATAATCAGCAATTCAATTGTACTTACATATTCTCTCTCTCCGGTTTGCAAAACAAAATGTTTTAAAATGCGGCCGGCCCAACTAATTTCACATCAAATTTATTTTACTGCATAGGAATATACGTATTGAGCTTTGGCTCATCATTCGCATGTTTTCATGTTTTCTGTTTTAGGTATGGGGAGAAGTGAACAGCAATCCCCCTGAGAAACCAGAAGACAGCCAAACTAAGGGACATTTACTGGTTGCTAGCCAGTCAGCGCTCACAGTGATGATATGTTAGTAACTGAAAGGTTGTGTGTTGCTATTCGTCAATACCTAGCATTAGCACATCAAGTTATCACATGAGGAACAAATAGTATGAAGAGACAAATACTTATTTTGGGTGACATCAGAGGTCTAGTAAATTAAATAGCCTTATTCCATCCCGAAACGGCGGTAACGCCTCCCTTCAAAACAAAAGTCTTCCGCTGCAAATTAAGAAAGTCATGGTTAAGCTAAGGTAATCAGCATTGGCTTTTGGGAGCGTTACAGTTATGGTATCAGAGCCAGGTTTAGCATCACTGTGAGCTATAGGGATGCCCATGAGGTAAGCTAGATCAGGACGATAAATATGGAATCAGGAGTTTATATGTCTAAGTGCATCATGGGGATGTTTTAGGCCTATCGCAAAGTGGGGATGTTTTAGGCCTATCGCAAAGTTACAAAAATGAGAATGTTGAGGGTCTATCACTGTGTCAGGGATGTCTTACCATAATCATTAAGTATGAGAAGTCTTGTTGGGCAATTTAATAGCCTATGTGATGCAAACTGATCTAATAATGATGTTATGGGTCAAGATAAGTTGTTATACCAAGAAGGTGTTGTTAAGGCGCCTATAAAGTATGTGAACCTATGGGGCTATCGACTACTCGGTGCGGATGACTCATTATTTCTTAAACGTATATTTGGCAGTGACAAAGGCAGCTAGTAAGAAATGTGTGGTGGACGTTCTGAAATTTAGGTCGTTGACCTGGATCATAGACACTCATATGCCTCCATTTAGGCAATCCACATCAAGGATAAGTGGGAGAGAGAATTTTATAGTGTGGTTGGGTCGATAAGGATGACATCTAGTGATCGAAATTGACAGGTACTTGGAGATTATCATGAATAAGTTTTAGATGGCATCTCTTCGAAGACACTTGAAGGCAAATCATGTTTAAAATTGTTCATGATCACCCACGTTTAGGATAGAATGATGGATTTTGTGATATTTGGCATTGGGAATGAATATCGAGAGGTTCATGTGGATTTATATGGGTTAAAGAATGATTTTAGTAAGTGGTCATGTGAAGAAAATATTGTAAAAATATGGTTATTGAACTATCAACAGATCTGAAATACGGACCCCTTTGGGAAGGAACTAGTATCAATTGGCGCAGGAAGAATTCATGACTGGTTCAGGGATAGCTTGAGGAGTTAGCTTCTGATAGGTTCTGAAATTACGCAATTTCAAGGTTTTCGGAACCTTATCATGTGAATCAGGCTTCATGTCCTCAACAAAAGTTTTAGTGGACATCACAATCTTTTATACTGGATTCTACATCTTCCTTGGAGATCAGGAATGAAAGATAGGAATTTTCTAATGCAGACCATCCAGCAACAACATTCAGAGATGGTTTCAGAAGTTTTATGGTATTGTAAGGACATCATAAGGTACAATGAGGCAGATAAATTTGATTATGTATGGAAGCTTATTTGGGTTGACAACTGAAGTTCAATAAATATTAAAAGATTCTAAGGAAATGGTATTAATCATGTCTCTTATTTTGGGAGTAGGTCATGCCGCTCAGCAATACTTATGGAGTAAAATATTTTAAGGATGGCAGATTATGCTGTATGGAACATCAGGTAATTTGATCAGTAAGCTTTTGGGATTACCAAGGGTCAGGAAAAGACGATCATCTACAAAAGTGAAACCATAGGGAAGAGGCTTGAGGATATGCCAATTATATCGATGAGTTGTTGTCTTGTGAAAGCATAATCATTGGACCTCACTACCAGGAGTAAATCAGAGTCTGGAAAAGACGAGAACTCATTGGAAAAGCATACTAAGTGCGATGATTACTAGGCTTAAACGTTGGGAATTACTGAATATATTGGTAGGAATTGATGAGATAAGTTAAGCATGCATATACTCGTCGATTGTTTAGATTCTATGAAAATATTACAAATAAAGGTTGAGCTGTCAAATTTCAAAAGAACGTTTTCATAACGACAAAGGATTGAGGGATGTTAAAGTCCATGAGATATCTGGGTATCAAACAAAGTCCCGACAACTTTTCTTTGATCCTTCCAAGTTCTCAAAAACCTTATCGATAGGAATTCCAGTATTGATCCAAATGGGAGTCCACTGATCTTTGCACACTTGATAACAAACCCCCTATCTACCTAAGTAGCCTTCTTAACGCCTTTCCTGGCCTCTAGGGAGGCCACCCAAAACTAACAACCCCCTTATTATGCAATAACATACTTTAATTTGTAATTCCTTTTCATACAGTTTTGCAAACTATACAATTGTTGCGGCAATACTTCGTTACCCATCCTCTCCTCCATGGAATTGTCTCAAGACTTTAATGTTTACAAGGGAACCCTTACCATTATGATAGATCATGTCTCTCCCATGCCTCCACTGATTATCTTTGTTCCGCTTATTCACTAGGGCCATTAATTCAATAATGATGTGATCTTTTCTTTCCCCCCTTAACATCCAATCATTACATGGATAACTACTCTCCTAACATTTGGGTTTTGGATTCATGTACAAAAGCTTTGATTTTGTGAAATCAATGATTGGAATGCTTTCCTTTTTAGTGCCCTCTCTCTCTAAATTGTTTATACTTATCGCTTATTTTCACTCCATCTACATTACGGTAATAACTTTCCGATCCATCGTTTTTCAAATCTGCCATCTGTTCCTTTCGATAACAATCTCAATTTACCTTTTGTGACCGTTATGTCAATAGTAATGCGATCTTTCTTACTCTATCCCAATTAGAATCATCTTATCCTTATTGCCCTCCGTTCCTACATTGTTTACGCTTCCAGTTATTTGCACTCTATCCACATCAGGGTAATGTTTTAATTACCCATCGTTTCGAAATTTTTCATCGGCTCCTTTTATGAAACTGTCACCTCAATGACCCTTCCAATACTTTGAGTCAGTAATCAACTCCCCCTTAAGCATCTTGACCTCTGCATTGATATCGTCTCATTGCTACTTTACCCCCCTCTCAACCCCGAGCAATTGCTTAAAAAGATCTTAATTGGCATTCGAGACCCTGTTAAGTAATCGATCTTTTGCATTAATGTTGTTATTTTTGTCATTTCTTATAATTGATAAACTTGCCTCATCGGTAAACGTTGCTTTCTTCCTCGTTATCTGATCCTTCTTTATTTGGAAAATCGGTGCTTCCTTATGAGTGTTCATACCCATTTTCAGGATCACCCCACCAAGTGTTTGAAAACATGTTAAATATTGAGTCCATTCTTGCTCAATTTTACACGATTGTCGACATTTTGTATTTTTCTCCTCTTCATTTTGTATTTCACCTTTCTCTTCTGCATTTTGTTGCGAGCGTAATTATGGATGTATATATCCATCATCCCACCAATTTCCTTGCTGTCAAATTCCGTCTCTCAGGAGATCGTCTTGACTTCCTTCATGCAACCATGTTATCTTACTTAAGGTTGTGTCATTTCAACTTCTTTGTACCTATGTCCCAATCCTCCCATCAACTTTTCAAGTTGAGAATGGCTAATCAGTCACCTTGTTGGATACTCAAATTCTTTCCTATTCCATTCCATATTTCATAAAGCACACCTGGAGCTACCAGTCAATCTTCTAACTACTTAGTCAGATTAAGAGAGCCCAATAATGATTGTATCTGCCACTGATGTGACTCAGGGATGTTCACAAGCTCTCCTTGTGCACTTCATCTCCAAATGACGGGCAGCCACTTATTTTGGCCCCTAATTCATAAAGTCATCCAAAGGTACTGTTAACAGTATTTAACCTACTGTCTACCTGCCTTGCCTCAATTCTCTTTCAACTAAAGCCATGCTTGCCGACCGCACTTAGCTCTTTTGGTCTCTAAGAACTCCCAATCAAGGAGTGTGTTCTTCATCCCATCTATTTTTCGTACTTGAGCTTTCAATATTGATATCAAACATTATCTGTATGCCACCCCCATCCGTGTTAACTTCATCCAAGACAAATCTCTAATGCCAAAAATAAATAAATAAATAAATAAATAAAATTTCAAGCACACACGCTCAAAAACCTTAAACGAACATGACACACAAAACGGATGAACCCACTGACGTACCCAAAAACAAAAGTTCATTCGAACTCATTGGAACAAGTTTCAAGAAATTAAATCCACGACCATAGGATAAAAAGGTTTCAAACTCACATATTCAAAAGCTACACTCTGTCGTGACACAACAACATATTCGAATGATAACTCACGTTCTATTCTTAGATTTTTGAAAACTCGTGGCCATCTTTATTTTAGTCATTCTATAACAATCCTTTATTGATTATGTTGACTTCACTGTTTCATGGGCGATGATTCACATCACCACCATTTCCATCGCTCCCATTCATGAATATGCGCTACATATTAAGTTGAGACTTTTCACAGGAGCGGGCACAGGTCAAATCCAAGACACAACTTTCCCCCACTTGTCATATATTATCTAGAATTCCATCTCCAGTGAGTCATTAAATTCAGTAGAACTATTGAACCTACTAAATTTGGTATTTTCTTGATTCCTAATTGATGCAAAGCTCACAAACAACGCTCCCACATAGTTACCTTTTTTCTAAGCTAAAAGCTCAATGGAAGTCCGTGAATAATTACTTTCCCCTTCAATGACTTCGCCCAAAATACCCAACATGCCTGCATGATCAGTCTCACTCAATCTTCAGTATTGCTCTTCATACACTTCTTCAAACTGCTTTCAAGAATCACCAAACTCGAAATGTTTCAGAAGTTACAGACATTTTGCCCCTGTAAATTACAGGAAATTCAAAAACAAGGCTTGAAAAATTAAGTTACAAATTCAAAGACAATATTGTTTCAGAAGCTTTAATTTGATTTTGTGACTTAAAAATTCAAATCCAATATTTGCAATCTTACAGGAAATTCAAAAACAATATAAACAGTCTACAGTAAAGTCTCAGAGGTTTCTTCAAACATCCGCTACACATAATAACAACCTGATTCTCACAATCCACAACTCAGGGACTATGTTCCGGATCCCAAATAAAGCTAATTCCCGTATTTATTTATAGTACAATAAAAGTTCCTTTTAAACTGCAAGTTTCGAGGACGAAACTTATTTTAAGGGGGGAAGGCTGTAATGGCCCGACCATAATATTCATATTAATTACATTAAATCATCGTACTTACAAATTAATCAAGTTGGGCCCGCATTTCAATCTAGTATTTTTTCATTTTATTTCAAATCAGCATTCCCTTCATATATATGTAGTTTGTACCATTACAGGTTGAATCGACAGAATGGCCTCGAAACGAATTTTGATTACTCTTAAAACAAAATTAAAACAATAACCGAAAACCATGCACTAAAAACAGAACAATCCCAATCGAAAATTCATAACTCCTAGAATACACATCCAAAATTCATCAAAATTTACAGAGAGTTTTCAGACATGCTCAGCAATTTACAATAAAAAATTCATAATTTTTATCTAGCCCAATATCCCACAATAATTCAAAACATCAACCGAATTTTAGCATGAAATTACAGGGCAGATTCGATCAAAATTTTATAACTGATAAAATACACATCTAAAAGTCATGAAAATTTATCAGAAGTTGCCTAATATCCTGGGTAACCTATAGTAAAATTTTCAGGATTTTTCGTGCAGCCAATAATTCACAAAAATTGTACATATCAAGCAAAAAAAAAAAAAAAGGAAGTCAACGCCAGTCAAAGTTAGTTTGATCGGTCAAACTGACTTTGACCGGTCAAAGTCGGTCAAGGACCCAAAAAAACAAAAAAATCTTTGATTTTTTTACTTTTTGTGCATATAAATAAGAGGGGGGGCTCTCACACCTCACACACACACGGCAGAGGGAGGGGGAAAGAAAGAGAGAGAAGAAAGAGAGGGAAGAGAAGAGAGAGAAAGAGGGGAGGAGAGAGAAAGAGAAAGAAGAGAGAGGAGAGAGAAAGAAAGGAGAAAAGGAGGAGGAGGAAAAAGAGATCAAGGTTTCGGGGCTTGGAGTAAATTCAAGGTGAGTAACTATTGCTTCCTCGATTTGAATTAGATATTTTATGATATTACGAAAATTAATGTCAGGCGATAGAAGTCAATCGTATAACTTCATGTTTAATTAATAATTGAGCTATCGTGATTGTTAATTATAATATGAATGCATTCACTATGGTTTCGAAGTTATGAAAATAAGAAAAATTTATTTGCTGAATTTATGCTAAAGTACGGGTAATGTTTTGATTATTGTGAGCCATTGGGTTAAAGAACATTGTCATAATTTTATGGGAAAAATATACATATTATTTGGAGATTTGTGATCAAGTTCATGAATTTTGAGATATATACTTTGAGGGTCATAAATGCTAAATGTGGATGTTAGGAATATTAATGTGTATGATAGGAACGTTCTGCCTGGCGAAATGTGATTATACGAGTTCACTATATAACGTTTTCGGGGAAAAGAGTTTATGTCTTGACTAAGGTCGTTACAGAACGTTCCAGAGTTATGGCCGTAGTCGCGACTGTCATTATTATATTATTTACAACAAGGAGCCAGTTATTACACCGAAGATATTAACGAAAAGTCGGATAAAAGTAAAATGATCATAATTCAAATTATGCAATGACAAAAAGATAAACATTAATAACAATGACCCATAATGAAGATAATTTCACAAAGTAAGGACAGGTAACGAATTTATACTACGTATAAGAATATGGCAATGACAACGCCGTTACCCCATTACACGCTTATCACGTTCATTAAACAAGTGTTTGCAGTATAAAAGACAGGGATTTAAATTATCTATTAAAACAAGATATTCAAGGGCAGGGATGAAAGTAAACCAAAGTAAAGTCAATGCCTTTTTACATGCTAATAATTAGCACATAATTCAAGGGATTCAAATTATCGATCAAACTAAGAAAATCCCAACAAATGTCATCACCTTGCACTAACCACAAGAAAATTATATAGGTAAAGCAGGAAGGAGGCCACATCTGTCGATTCAAGCTGCCAACGCACATTTTTCATTACAAAGGAGAGAGAATCTCAAGGACCAGGTACGTACCTTGCCTGTGCTCTTCAAAAACTCACAGTATTCTCAGCAATGTAAAATTAATATAAGATTCATTTAATGAATCAATTTCTCAATGTTTTTGTCACATAAACAAGTGGCCCCGCCAATCATCATCAGAGCTTATGCCCAGCAAGTATCAAGGCTTATGCCGACCAATATACCCGCGCGCGGCGTCAACTCAGGCTTCTCGATCGGCCTGGGGGGTGAGCACCCAAAGTATGATCGTTTCAAGATGTACATCGACCAAGGGATTCACTTTCAGATAATAATCAGCAATTCAATTGTACTTACATATTCTCTCTCTCCTGTTTGCAAAATAAAATGTTTTAAAATGCGGTCGGCCTAACTAATTTCACATCAAATTTATTTTACTGCATGGGAATGTACGTATTGAGCTTCGGCTCATCATTCGCATGTTTTCATGTTTTCTGTTTTAGGTATGGGGAGAAGTGAACAGCAATCCCCCTGAGAAACTAGAAGACAGCCAAACTAAGGGACATTTACTGGTTGCTAGCCAGTCAGCGCTCACAGTGATGATAGGTTAGTAACTGAAAGATTGTGTGTTGCTATTCGTCAATACCTAGCATTAGCACATCAAGTTATCATATGAGGAACAAATAGTATGAAGAGACAAATACTTATTTTGGGTGACATCAGAGGTCTAGTAAATTAAATAGCCTTGTTCCATCCCGGAACGGCGGTAACGCCTCCCTTCAAAACAAAAGTCTTCCGCTGCAAATTAAGAAAGTCATGGTTAAGCTAAGGTAATCAGCATTGGCTTTTGGGGGCGTTACAAATTTTGCTCATTAATTTCAGGCAGCATTATCGTCTAGGAAGAGATTTAAAAAGTGGTTCACTGTAATTTTAATTATTGTACAAAGATATTATTGTCTTTTTAGTCATCATTATTGGATATGTGGATATCATGCTATCCACCCAATACCCACCTCAACTATAGATGATTATTCATTCCATACCCATTATCCATTCTTAATGGGTATTGCCCATCTAATTTGGATGGGTAAGGGTGGGTACCCATCTAATGTGTACAAATTTCCACCCCTAATATAGAAAATGAAAAATAATAATTATATCCAATTCATATTCAGGTATGATATATAATAGTGTAAATCTCGTACATGACACGACTATGAGTAATTACGTGTTTGAAGGAATATAGCTGCTAAAACATTGACAACTAAATTTTTATACGGTTATTAGTTAGAGTAAAAAATGTAAAATGGAGTGTAAACCTTACACCCAATATCATTAGTATGATGTACATGATTTTATTATTCAGGTGGATTTAACATCCACAACACCAATAAGTTGTTAACGAGAGGAATAGGAAGCCAACCCTTGGTGTAATCGAGCTAAAAGTTTTTGGTGTGTAAGATACTTGAATAACTTTATTATAAATAGAATCGTCACTATTTTATTGGGGAAAAAAAAAAACAACATGATTCCATCAAATTTTGCCAACTCCTTTTTTGGGGGGGGGGGTTTGATATGCTTCATTTTTCCATAAATTTTTTTAATGGTAAAATGGGCCAAGTATTGTTATTTACTTAACACGAAAAAATTTATGGGCCAACAAAGTCCAAAATATGGTGTGGAAAGACACCTGAGGCCCAATGGGCAAGCCCATTTGACACTCTCTATCCCGGGCCTTGATACGCCATAATGGCAAATTATTATATACATCCGAGAGTACATGCTCCCAAATCTATTTTATATATATTTTTTGGGGTGTATTTGTCATATATTTTATATTTTAATATATAATTATTTAAATGTCATATGAGAGTACATATATTCGAGTGTATGATATAGACCATGTTTGATAAAGAGTTTTTTGGGTACAAAAAGAGCTTTTTGGGGATATTAGCTGTTTGGCTCTAGTCAAAAAGCTCTTTGGGATGTTTGGTTGATTAGCTTTTTAGATTAGCTTTTTATACCCAAAAAGCTCTTTTACAAAAAGTTCTTTGGAATAGCTTTTTCAAAGAGTTTTTTTATATTTACTATTATAATGACCATACTAACCTTATAATTTGAACCAATTTACATTACATGTTATTCACAAATGATATTCCTGAATGTTGGATACTTATACTTTAAATTTTTTAATTTATTTTTTTCTTTTTTGGGACAAGAGTTGTGGATGGCTATGATATTGGAGATAATGCTTTTAATTTTAATGCTTTCTTAATTTAACAAATAATTTAGGTTAGTTAGTCTTACATGATATATAAATATTTTTTATATCACATAATTTCAATTACTATTAAAAAAGAAAGCATTTAACATTAAAAATATATTTTGATAATAAGTACTAAAATTATAAAAAAAGTATAAATGTAATTTTATATATCACATAAGTCTTAATTCATAATTCATATCGAAAAGAAAAATAAATAGCCAATGAAAAATTGTTTAGTTAGAAAAATAATGAAATTGAGTAATGGGTATAAGTGGAATTTTATCAAATAGTTTTATTAGAAACAACTAACTTCACCAAATACTTTTTTCACAAACAGCTAATGCAATCAGTTAAGTCAAATAGCTAATACAATCAGCTAACAGCTAACAGCTTATTCAATCAGCTAACAGCTAACAGCTGATTGCCAAACAGGGTCATAGGCTTTGCGTCCTAATGCCCCAATGTCCTATATTGGAGGTGGAGGGTATTATCGTCAAAACAACTCTAAAATGTTACCGTTGTGTGCAAAATACCGCCTTTTTATAGATCTCGAAAGACAACGAAAGCCCTCCACAGTTACTCTTTTCGAAAACGCACAGATTTTTCAGCGAAGAGAGAGAAAGACCAGAGAAGCGGAAGAAAGCAAGTGCGAGAAAACTCGAGAATTTTCCAATCAAGCGACGGCATTACCCTAAGTAAGCTTCAAATACTTTGCTTTTGTTCATTTCGTCAGATTGATGCAAATTCGATTCATCATTTGCTAGGTTTAAATTAATTCTTTCTGAACAATTTCACTGAATCGTTTCTTTGTTAATTTCGTGAGTGAAACTGAAAGATTTCCTGAGTTTTGTGAAATTTTTTCATCTGTAATTTCTTTCACGATGTCTAATTCTGCAGTTCTTGTGAAATTTTCTGATTAGGGTTTCGCATTGAACCCCCACCTCCGGTTTTTTTCCATTTCGGTGAATCTTTTGGGGAAATTTTTCTGGTCAGTAGAGGAAAAGGGTGGGGTAATTGTTTAGTTTTCTTTTTCTTTTGAAGGGAGGGGGACGGGGAGATGGTGCAAGTAATGAAGGAATAGATGAAGATGTGAGGTGAATTGGGTAGCTAATTGATTATTAATTCTCTTAACATCGAATGCTTTTTGCATTTTTGGGGAACTTAGACGAAGTTCACTTTTGAATGGTCATGACTATGTCTTCGTTAAAAGAAGAAAATCAAAATTCTAGACATTGCTTAAGGATTGTCTGTTGGCATAATCTGCTGATTTACAAGTATTTCAGATCATGCCCATTATTGTTTCTGTTAAGCCATATAAATGTAACTTTATATTTTTGGTAGGTGATTATTTGGTATAATACTTTATCTTGTATCCATATTGGTATGTTATCTTGTATCCATACTTGTCCTTGTGATCCTAGTTTTGCACTGGTATATGTAGTAGCAACATATAGTACCCTACTTAAAAGGGGTTACCATTGTTCAGCACGGTTTGACAGATTTTCCTATCCCTCAAATTCAATGGTTTTCCTCGCTCTATCAAGTGTTCACCTGTCTTTTCTACTTTCTGAGCTTTCATTGTTAATCTCAAGTCGTTATTTTATTGGTTGTGTGGCGTCAAATTTCGGTAATTACTTGGTAGCTGGTACGGATTCACGGGTCCCTCAAGATCCTCCCCAACATAATACTATTTTGTGCTAATTCCATTCATATTGCATATAAAACTTCTCACTCTAGATTCTGTCAATGTCAAATATCTCTTGGTGAGAATTATTCACTGTAACTGCTGAGAGCTATTCTGGTTTGGACATCTTGGCTGTACCTTTAAATTTAGCTGTGAAAAATGATCATCCAATGTAAATGTCTAGACGCTTGACTCCCTTGTCCTTGCCCGGATTTATGCCATGATTTTTTTTCCCCCCCCTGATTTATTACTAATGTTTTTTAAAGCCTGAATCTAATACTCATGAGGTCTGGATTCGTACTGGAAATTTTTTTACAGTCAATGAAAAACGCTCAGGCTCAATTAGAAGAAGGATTCCATACTGTAAATTGGACAACCTATAGAAATGAAGTAGCAGACGCAGTTAATGCAAGAGGGAAACAGGCAATTTGTTGAATGATGCTGATGCTTGGAAAATGTCCTTATTAATAGTTGAGCAATGAAAGCAGCCCTTTTGTTTGTTTTTCCTTTTTGGCTGTTGATATCTCTGGTTGTTTGATGTATTTTGCCTAAAACTCTCTGATCTTCTATGCATCGTGCCTGTTGTGGAAAAATAACTTCCTGGTTTGCTTCAGCTAATAGTGGTATGTTAAAGTTTGTGTGCATGTATTCAGGGGTTTTTCCCCCCCTAATCGATTGTCCTGCCTGCAGTTTTGAAAGTAAAGCCAATTAAATTCATCCCCAACCTAGCATTATGGCCTCATTTGAGCCCATCATTCGGATGGATGAGAACGCATATAGAGCTCCTGAGAAAATGCAGTCAAAAGCGGGCAGGAAACCCCTTGGAGATGTGACCAACTCAAGCAAGCCACTTGCCAAAAACAAGTCATCAGCAAAAACTTTCAATGTTTCCAAGCCTCAACTGAAGATTCAACCTTCTAAGGTAGGCAGGAAACCCCTGGGTGACCTAACGAACTCAAATAAGCAACGTCCAAATGAGAAGTCATCCAAGAATAACTGCACTGAGAATCTTTCTGCTGTTCATGAAGAGCAAGTCCCTAGTTGGATTCTGAATGAAGGTTTCCTACACAATCACGATGAGTGCATAAAGGCACAGAGGCAGTCCACGGCTATGAGCATGGACCATTTCCTTGAAACTGTTGGACTTAAAAAAGGTGACTGAACAGCATTCTGTTTGGCTTGACTATTTGGTTACTGTCAGTGAACCTTAATATGCATATGTTGCTCAATTGCAGATCCCTCTTTCTCACTGTTTCATGAGCTCTCTGAAATGGCTCCAGCAGAGAAATCAGAGGTATGCCCAAATGTGTTTATGTCACATGGCTCTCTTTGTGGTTCCCTGGCCCTGACCTATTCTACCTCACACACATTTGTGCCATACAATTATAGCCGAGTTTGAGTAACATTTCCCTGACTCTTTTTTCTTCGTGAACTGTGCATCTTCTTTTTTCAGCTTGAGATTCCTTGGGAACTTGATGAGCTTGAGTTAGAAATGATGGATGTCTCTCCCCCAACTCCTCCTGCACTAAAGTCTCCTCCGACACCCAAATCCCCTGGATCGCCTTTTTCAATTATCGATTGGAAGAATCTCGAACTTTCACCTTTGAAGCTGAAGAAGTCACCAACCAGGGATTATTAGGTTCACTTTATGAAGACAAGCATTTAGTCCGTACTAGTGCTTAGTATCTGGCATAGTTTGGTCCTTTCATTGGGAGAATGGCTTGAACTGCAGCTCTGTTATTGCTGGAGGGAGATAAATACTTCCGTGTTACCCCCTCCTCTCAGTTAGTTTGCATATTACAATCTGATTTCAAATTGAATCATTCTGTTATTCAGGATCAGTTGCCTAAATCTTCAGTTTAACGTGAATTCTGAATTTCTGATATCAAGTTTATGTAAAAGAATTGTGTCCTGTGTGCCTAAACACTCCATATTTTCTTGGAATGAGGACACGTTACAAATCAAATACAAGCGTGTATATATATATATATATATATATATATATATATATATATATATCTCAATCGTACAAGTATGATTACACAATATCTTCCGTATCATTCCAGTGAGATTCCCATTCTCCATTAAAAACAAATAGCACTCGAAACTGTCGAGGAACAACCGAGTTAATTAATGCAATTAACTTTGGAAAAGCACTTTTGAAGGTAAAATATAATACAAGAGCCATACAGTGTACAAAACTAAAACGAGAGCCAAATCACCAATTGAAGCTTAGATACTCGAAATGCAAGTTCTTGGCACCAACACATGAACAAATCCTAGCAACTTCATGCCGCATGCCCCTTGGTCCAGAAGCAAGGACGCCGATGTCCTCTCCTTTACATTCTGACAATATTTCTGCATCACACATCAAACTAATTTAACTCAACATACACAAAATACGATCCAATTTCTCTACCGAAATATGTCAGCTACTCACTTTGTAGATTAGGCCTCCCTCCGTAGTACACTTGAGTAGCTTGAACTAGAGATTGATGAGGAAGATTCTCGAGCTCCATATCCCCTCCATAAAACCAAGACGCCGGAGAACTTGCTGGTGTTGGAAATTCAACACTTGCGATTTGCTTCTCTTCCGATGCAATCTTCCTCTTTTGTAGGAGGAAGACAATGCTGCTTACAATAATGACGCTGATGCACATGAAAAACATGTCCCATAGACACCAAATACCAAAGTTGTAAATTGTGTTTGTATTATGGTCAATTGGGTAAATGTGATATTGAGTGACCATGGCAAGGAGGATAAGGAACAAGATGAATGAGGAGGAAATAATGAGGCAAAGGCAGAGCCAGCTGTTGGGTCCCAACACTGGGGTGACGGGTGAGTCTAATCGGCTTGGCTTGAACCATTTGGTTTGAACCGACTTCTGGTCATTGGCTTGGGGAGGTTGAGTTTCTTGAGTCACATAGGCTTGGATTTGGAGTTGGATGTTTGAGAGGTCAACCGGGTTGATCCCATTTGGAAGCAAGAGATCGAGCATGGTTAGATCAACTACGTGCTTGAAGGCACACACTAGGAGGATGCTCGGAACTTGGCCTTTTTGGGTGTTGGATTGGTGCAGTATCTCTCGAATTATCGATATGAATGGGGTGATCCCACTACCTCCACTGATCAGTACAAGAGATGCATGCCTGCATGGAAATCGAACATGCCCATACATCAGGAAAAATTATTTGTCAGGTTTCAAAATAAAACATAAAGGGAGATCTAGATGGAGAAAGCGAGTCTGCACTTTAGGAAACCATTTGAAGCAGGACCATACGGTCCTTCAACCGAGACTTCCAGCCTGTCTAAAGAAGACGAAAGTTCTTTATATATCTTTGTCGTCCAACTCCCTCCAGCCCTGAACGCAATGCTGAGCTTGTCGGGCTCCATATTATCACTTGAAATCACAGTGAAAGGGTGCCATTGTAGCTTGGAAATCTTAGGCACATTCAGAAACAAGTTACTGGCTACATTGTAACGTACCCCTACGGAACCCAAAAAAAAAAAAAAGAATAAATGAATAACAGAACACAAAAAAGAGCTCATGGCTTCATATACACGAGTCAATAGTTTGATCACCTGGGCTCTTTGCGAAAGTCATTTCAACAGTTCCACAAGGAAGAAGACGAGCTGAAATCAACCTAGCACGAGAGCGTGACTGCAAGAATCTCAGGTACCGATCAATAGCGAAGAGGAACATCCCGGGAAGAATTTGACATAGCCATGGAACCCCAATGTGCAAAATGTAGAAGAAGGTTGCAAGGGTATAAAGCTGGTGGGTGTAAAAGAAGAGTTCAAAGTTCCTCCTCCTAGTATAAGCAAAGCTTGTTACCCACATTGCCAGTAAAAGAACACATGATATTTCTCCTGCTATGTTTGAAACCCAGTCCGTTGCCCATCCCAGCAACTGCATGCCAAAACACCAACATTAAAAACAAAGATGACGGTGTAGGCTTGACAGACTTATCTATGCTTAGACTAATCGACCTGGTTTCTATCTAGATGGGTAAATTTTTGCACGCGCACACAGCTTAGAGAGATCAAATGCTGATATTCCATTTGGAAATCAATCATTCTACTCAACATAGTTAGGCCACCATAACTTAATTTTTCATGACTAGAAGTTTGTCAGACCAACGTTAATGATATTTCCTCCAAACTTTTAAGATAAATCAGAAGTAGCCATTTGAAACGTCTTAATCCAAATCTAATCCGAATTTGTTAGGTCTACGGAATTCTAACTTGATCAAAATGCCAAAGAAAATGACTCAAGTATAATCTTCGTGATGAGATCATGTAGATGCAAATACCTCAGACATGGTGTTGACCATTGCCCAGTAGATAACAAAGCCAATACTGTGTAATGCAGAAAGCACCATCACTACTTGCCCTATCCATATATGGTACTTGATGCTCGACTCAGAAGTGAGACCAACGAGAGGCAAAATCGAAGAAAATCGAGTCACAGGAAAGAAGAGTAATGCCCACGCGATGTTTCCCGCATAACCAAGTCGCAATGACACACTCCGAAACCTCATTTGCCACCTACAAATTTCGATTGTCCCCCAATAGATTATAGGCTCATCGTTTAGGAAATTACAAAAATTACATATTTGTCCTGATATCGATGTATAAGTTGCTTACATTGGCATATCACCCATATTCGGCATCATGAAGGGGTGCTTAACACTGACATAATAGTAATTGCCAAAATGCCAGCTCACAAGCGCAATAAACATTGTAAGAAAAATTAGCTCCATTGATGTAACAACCCCAAGAGGTCCCAACACAAGGAGAGGGCGTCTCAACGAGGCTAGGTAGTGTCTCGTAGGAGAACTGCAATACACACATATATGCAAACACATCACATTTGTCAACATCATTTCTTCTTATCAATCATATTATTCAGGGAAGGAATTATTCGATGCCAATCTATAGAGATGTTACCACCTAAACTAGATATATGACACTTTTTTTCCTTTTTTTTTTTTGGTTTTTTGGGGAGGGGGGTTATAAATGTATATAACCATAGACAAAATATGGATCCTCATAACGTGAAAAGTTAACGAACCTTCTGTAGGAGGACTTCATTTTACTCTTAAGATGAAGGTAGATGCAGCCCAAAACAGAAATTAGCATCACAGGAAATGTAAGCAAGAAAAGGTTTGTTCCTACAATCAAACATCAATATCGTTACAAATACTCACTAAAACCAAAATATAAAAATCTAAATTTATATCCATATCCGAAGAACCCCACCTAGATGTAATAGCTTTCTCCTGAATTATAGAAAGGTTGGTCCGGTTAGACCCTAGACTAACTGCAACCCCCGTCCACCCCCCCAAAAGAAAAAGGAAAAAAAAAACTTCTGATAAATGGGAGGTTAGATAATAATGACAACCTTGGCCTCCAATGTATGTAGGGTTGAACCTCTTTGATAGCTTTGGGGTCCAATTATACTTGAAAAACTCCATGGGAAGCACAATCCAAACCACCATCCACGCCAGGAACACAAGCAGGCTCATAAGCTTGATTAGCTGAAGAACAATATTACCCATTATCCTTTTTCTCTATTAATAGAAACTTCAGAATATCTATGATGTTTTATGTTTAGATATGAATTTCAATAATGGGTCGTGTCATATACTCATATATATAGCTCAGGCATCTTCCTGCATCCGCATAAATCTTGCACGTTTTGCTAACATGAAAGGCATGTTCCTTGCAGCTTTTGAGCTCAAGGGTATGAGAAATTAACTAGTTATAATTAAATAAAATAAATGAAAGACAGAACGTCCAGTGTCAACCATTTCAATTATAATATCAAATTGTGCTAAGTCAAAACAAAGAGCAAAAGTTTATCTACAATCAAAGTTTATTTCGATAAGTTTAAATCGATGGTTGAATGTTAAAGAACATATTTATGATATACTAAATGGCTTTTTATGTAACTTTTCTTTGCACTTGATCCTTGAAGCGTGAATGCTGTACAAACCTCAAATGTACTGTATTACACGCGCACTAATATGGGATAGTTGACTTGTGGTATATTAATCGTATCTGGACAGTATATTAGTATAGTATAGTACAAGTGTAGAAATGTACTGCAAAATTCTGGACAACTACTAAACAGATAAAGACTCCACCTATGATCACAATGAGAAAATGACAGAAAAGAATACATTATTAGAGGACAGAATGTAATAATAATAGAGAAGTATTAATTCGTTCTGCCACTAAGATCATACACATTGACTTGGTATTGCTCCCTGGATTAAGTAATATCTTGTGATTTTAAGTGACAAATCAGTTGAGTAGCAACTAATGCCTTTTAAAAAAAGCTAAAGTGACTTTGGGGGGGGGGGGGTGAGGGGGGTGTCTCTATAAGGTGACTAATTAAAAGCCCATAAATGTTGTACTTGATTTGTACATGAGCCTTCACCTTCCAATTTAAGGCCCTGTTCTTTTTATTGGTAAATTCAAATTTATCAACCTCAATCAACTTTAATCCATATCAACTCACTTCATACCACTTCACCAACTTCAATTAAAAAAATGCCAACTTTAACACACTTCAATTAACTTTAACCTACTTTAACCTACTTCTTACTATTTTAACCAACTTTTATCCATCATACAAAAAAATAATTCAACCCACTTCAATCAATTTCAACCTACTTTAACAAAAAAATACTTACTTCAATCCACTTCTATCAATCTCAACCAACTTCATCCGTTTACCCATCTATATTTCCTAACGAAAAGAATAGACCCTTAGGGCATGTATTGAAGCCAATTTCAAGTAATATTTTGGGTTTTGTTATGCGTGAAACTTTCTCTTATCAACAGTGGCGGATCCAGGGTTTTCAATTAGGAGTGTCCATCTGCAAACATTTACCACCAATTGTACCATAAAATAAAGTTTGAACAATACATAAAATATCACAATACATGAAATGTTGCAGTAGTCTACTATTACAATTGTCCTTTCCATTTTTTCATTTTTTGAAATCGATACATGATAGAATCATTAGAAATTGATTCAAATACATCTTTTTCTATATAACAAACCAAATAATCATTCAAAAATGAATCACACATTCGATTACGAAGTCTATTTTTGACGATTTTCATTGCTGAAAAAGCTCTTTCCACGGTTGCTATGGACATTGGTAATATCAATGCCAACTTCAATAACCTAAACACCAATGGATAGGTAATGTCTTTCTTTGTCTCCACCATTACTTTGCAAAGATCACCAAGCCCTTGTAAGTCCTGAAAAGCTTCATCAGATTGCACATCAAGAACATAACTAGCAAGTTGATGTTCAAGTTTTGTAACCTCAAAATCAGAAAAATCATTAGGATAAAAGTGCGCCAATCTGATAAGCTAAAACTGGTCAAAAGTGCTAAAATGATCGCATGAACTTAAGCAAGCCACACAAGTGAGAAGCTCGGTGTTAGTCTCACTGAAGCGACGTCTAAGCTCTTTAAGATGTAGATCCACAACTGTGTAGAACACTTCCACCCAATAATGAAACTCATAAGTGCGCTCCTCGACATTACGGCGTGGTCTCCCTGGAAGGGCCCATTTATCATCCATGTTTGGAATATCAATCTTATGTTTCACACAAAAAGTACGTGTTTTATCCATAAGAGAGTCCCACCCATCATTTCTCATCGATTCCAATGACTTCCTTGTAACTTGGACAAGTTTCATGGCATTTGCAATATTTTGATCCTTTTTCTGCAAATCTTGTGAAAGATCATGTGTGATGTCCAAAATATTTAACATTAATTGAAGAGTGAAAGCAAAATTGAAGGAACTCAAATAAGCTATTCGAGAAGTAGCATCATTTCTTATAGTTGAAGTCTCCCCTTCAAGCTCGATAAGCTCAAGTACATCCATTATAGAATCAAACAATAGATTTACATTCAGTAGTGATTTGTAGTGAGATCCCCAACATGTATCACAGGCCCTGGTAGGAGCAAGTTGTTGATTTAACCCACGCCCAGTTTCAATCTCATCATTCTTCAATGCCTCCTTAACTCTTTCAACTTGTTTTTCACACAAAAGATCATATCGTTTACAATAAGCTCCCACAACATTTAAAAGTTTACCAATTTCATCAAAAAGATCTCCAACATAATTATTGTCCCTTGCAAGAGCTACCAATGTAAGTTGAAGTTGATGAGAAAAACAATGAATCGAGTAGGCACACTTATTCTCATTCAAGATCAAAGTCTTAAGCCCATTGAATTTGCCTTGCATATTACTTGCCCCATCATAACCTTGAGAACGTACTCTTGACAAACTCAAACTACGTTCTGCTAACAAAGAGTCAATTTCAGCTTTCAAAGATAAAGAAGAAGTGTCCTGAACATGTACAACACCAATGAACCGTTCCTTGACAATTCCCATTTTATTCACAAAACGAAGAACAACACCCATTTGCTCTTTATGAGATACATCTCCAGACTCATCAACTAATAAACCAAAGACATCATCTTTAAATTCTTCCATGATAGAATTTAGTGTTTCTTTAGCAGCGACATGCACAATATCTTTTTGGATACAAGGTGACACTAATTTCTCAGTTTTGGCAGCATTATCCAACACAACATTGGCTATGACTTCATTCAAAGTTGCAGCAAACTTCAGAAGTTCAAGAAAGTTTCCTCTATTTTTTGATTCTTCAGATTCATCGTGACCACAAAAAGGTAAACCTTGATGCAACAAGTATCTTGAGCAACGAATAAAAGTATTCAAATGAAGTCGATATTTCTTTCTAGTTTCTTCATCATGTCTATCTAAAGCAACTTCAATGGATTGCCTGGGCCTCCTTAAGTTTTCATAATCTCTCAAAGCTTTGCTGTGAACACTATTAAAGTCACCAACATGACTATCGAATGAGTCAAGTTCATTCCAAGTTTCCACTTCGATTTTCTCTAATATTAGCAAACAAGTAGCAACATAAACAGAAGGCAGCATCTTTATATATGCTATACTCTAACCAAATCCCATACTTTTCAAACCAAGAAGGATTAAAACGACGTGACATTCCTCCAATTAGTTTTTGTGGAAACTTATGAGAACGAGGTTGGATTGGCCCATGAGCTATGTAGTATCTTCTTATTTCATCTTGTAGATTGGGAGGATACTCTGAAATTATTTTTCTCAACCCAGGATCCATCGGAAAAGTACTCAAATCAAACTCACTTCCTCTAGAAGATTGACCCCCACTTGGTCCATTACCTCCACTTTTATGATTATTAGATTCACTTTCATTTCCCCCATCTCTTTGACACTCGTTAACATTAGAACCAACTCTACTACCACTTGCATTATTTTCTCTGCCTTTTTCAGGTTGTTTCCTTTTCAAATATCTTAAAATAAAATTGGATCGATCCATACAAAATGGAGAAAAAAAGAATATAAAACTCAGAAATTAAGCTCACTTAGTTACAACAAGCAGCACATCAGTTCAAACGAAGAGTTGAGACAATGACATAACAAGCAATCAAACTACCAAGCGTGGCAAGCAATTAATTCATTGACTGCAAAACAAACTTAGAGCAACACATTAGTTCATTGATCTACACAACAAAATTAACCAGATTTCCATCACATTTCACGCCTTCAAGGTGTACAAAATCCACTAAATCAAGCATGAACAATTCACTCATTCATTAAAACAGAACAACACAGAAAATTTAACAAGGCAACAGCAATAACCAATGGATTATCAAACTGATTCAAACAACCAAACAAATCAAACCAGTCCATTGAAACAAAACAAAGCATAGCTGTGAATCAGTAAATTAACCATAAAATAGAAAATTAACCTTGACAATTTTGACAAGGCAACGGTCACTAGGCCAGCTGAACCATGATGACATTAACCAATAACCATGAAACAGAAATTCTAACAAGTAACAAGGCAACGAAACAAGCAGATGCTATGCGAATTCAGGCTGAACAATTAAGTTATTAACCATGAAACATTGAAACCCTAACCGAACTTACCTCAGCAAGCCTGTGCGACTGTCGGGCTGGGCTGAACGATGACTAGTCACTGTCACTCCGCGAGTCTGTGGCCTCGGTCCCGGCTGGCAACGTCGACAGCAGCCGTGGGGATTGGTGGAGAGGGAGGCTCGGCTATGTGGGAGCCGTGCAGGCAGTCTGAGCAAAGAAGGCAAAGAAGGAGGTGAACTGGTGAAGGCGTGATTCGTGAAGCTGTCGAAGGAGAATGAAGGACACGGCTGAGGAAATTAGAAGCAAATGGGCTATTTTATTGTTTTTTTTTTTCAATGAAAGGTTGCTTCCTTAGTTAATGCCAATGGGCCGCGTCCTACTGATAAGTGGCCCAATTCATTTAATTTTCAACATCAGCACTAGCATTAGTTCACATTCATATTTACATTTTTTTGGGCCTATTTTAAGGATGTCCACTTAGTATATTTTCCCAGAGTTCAAATAAGGTTATTAGAATTTTTTTTGGGCAAGGGTTGTCCATGGACACCCCTGGGCCACACATGGATCCGCCCCTACTTATCAATCAGTAGTTGCCATCTCCGTTCTATCCAATTATACTCAAACAAATTAAAAAAAAAAGGTTATTTTTGTTGTTGAACTCTAAATAGTAAATACATGATTATCTTTTGATCTTAAGATTTTATCTGAATGGATAGTTCAAGTTTCTCAATCATCGTACTTGGAAAAAATTTTGATCACTATAAACTTTTTGCGTCATATATGAATAAAATATAATCTAAAGTCTAAACTGAAAAATTCGCTCAAAGTGATTTTTAATATATATATATATATATATATATATGAACAAAATACGAAACAGATAAAGATTACAGAAATTATATTTGCACTGAAAAAACAAAAAAAACACACCGAAAATACACGGACTCAATGTGATTCGTTCATTTTGATATTTATTCTCAAAACCCCTATTTCATGGTAATATTTTCTAACTAATTATACCACATCCTGTTAGTGTATATTGATCTTGGTTAGTTACCAATCCTTTTTGGGTAGGTGAGATTTGCAATGGATTGTAGGAAGCTACTCAGACCCTTGCTGCTCTTTTCAGTCAAAGCAGTAGATTCATAAGATTATGTTTAACCTTCTTGTTGTGTAGGAATATTGTATTCTGGTGGAGTCTCTATCATGCTTCAATTAGAGTTTGGTTCATCAAGAAGGCATATTTTAGGGCTGCGCTTGGAATGTCACACCATAAGTTTTTGTTATGGAATATGTTACTCTTAGCCACACGAAGGAATCACAATTATTTGCACAATGCTATGAGATTATTCGTATTAGTATGTAAATAGTGCAAGTGTGTAATTATTGCCCTTTGTTCTTTTCTCTACCTTACTGCCAACTCTCAAGTTGACTTATTATTGCTGAAAATTGTTACGGCGAGAGGAGGTGAACTATTTCAGTACAACTTCCAAGGCCATTTATCTGAACGATCCATTGGGATCAATCGAAACAAATACTCTGCAATATTGATTGATTATGTTGAACTTTGCCCTTGTTCTTGTTTTGGTAATTCTGCTCACCAAGATGAACGAACTATGAATTGGAACTTTTTTATTCTCAATGTTTTTATGAAAATCATTTGCTGAAATGTACAAGGTGCTAAAAAATCCCAATAACTACAAGAAATAGAATTTATTAATCGTACCATTAAGCCAGACATTCTGGTTTTACTTGAACTATGGTTAGCGAACAAAATATGGAATTGATTATAAGAAATTTGAGATTTTTGCAGTATGACATGATTACCACCTTCAAACATGGGGGTGGAATTTGGTGTTTATGGAATCTAATCAACATTGAAGTCAATGTTATAGCAAAAGAAAATAGAGCTATACACTGTCACGTTATCGAGAAAGTTAATAATAAGCAGTTTATTCTGTCAGCAATTTATGCTCCTGCGCGGGAGAAAGGCAAAGATGCTTTTTGGCAACATCTTAAACAGCTCAGTAATTCTATTAATTTACCATGGTGTATTATGTGTGATTTTAATGAAATGCTTTGTTCATCGGACAAGGTTGGAACTGTACCTTTAACTATTTCTAGAGCACGACGGCTTAATGGTTTCTTGGATCATACTAGAAGTATTGATACAAATGTCCAAGGAATAGTTTTCTCTTTTTAAGAAAATCTTGAGGGGATAAGTTATTTATGAAAAACTAGATAGAGTAATTTTCAGGGAGGATTGTGCACAATTGTTCCCTCTCTATCTAGTTAGTAATGGTCCATTTATGTGTTCTGATCATGCTTTCATCTTGCAAAATACAGAGCTAGCACATTCCCCTAGACGGGGCACTAATTTCAAATATCAACACTCTTTAGGCATAGTACCAGGAAACGCATAGTATTGTCAAAAAAAATTGAAAAATGAAAGTTTAACATACTTCTATGTATCGAGCAGCACAGAAATTGAAAAAAATCAAATTGGTTCTTAAATCATGGAGTAAGAGTACCTTTGGAAATTTCAAAAATAAACTTGAAAGGAATGTGGAAACGCTTCTACAAGTCGAAACAAAATTAGTGCAATATCCAAATAATGCTCGATTAAATAACTGGCATTACAGACTTATCAAGCAAAGAGAAAAGAGGCATCTTTTTAACCAAAAATATTGGGGAAAAATGCAAGAAAAGATTGGCTCATGAATGGAGATAGAAACTCTAGCTATTTCCATCAATCTATGAAGGCAAGAAAGTCAAGAAGCAAAATTACAAAAATTAAGGATACTTCGGGAGTGTGGGTTGATGAATCTGCCCAGTTTGAAAAAATGTTTATCAATAATTTTACTATCAGATTTAAATCAGCTCAGGCAGTCACCTTTAATATTGAGATGGAAATGTCTAACTTAGTAAATGTAGAGGACAATCAAAGATTATTAGAGCCTCTTCAAGATCCGGAAATTGAGGATGCTATTTTTCAAATGGACAAGTTTAAGGCTCCCGGGCCTGATGGTTTCGGAGTAGCTTTTTTTCAAGATTACTGGCATATAATTAAGAATGAAGTTTGCAGTGTAGTAAGATCTTTTTTTGAAGAGAGAAGACTGCTTAAACAAATCAATCATACGCTTATTGCATTAATCCCGAAAGTGAATCACCCAGCAACAACTACTCACTTTCGACCAATTAGTCTTTGCAATACTGTCTACGAGAATGTTTCAAAAATTATAGCTAATCAGATGCGACCGATTTTGGAAAAGATTATTGATCCAATCCAAAGTGCTTTTGTGCTTAAACGTTCCATCCACGATAACATTCCACTTGCACATGAAATCATGACTAAATTCAAAAATATGAAAGGAAAGAAAGCTTGGTTAGCACTCAAACTGGATTTGGAAAAGGCTTATGTTAGACTAGAATAGGACTTCTATTCAATGCATTACATAAATTATGTTTTCATTCCAGGTGGGTAGAAAATGATTAAAGCTTTCATTTCTACAGTTTCGTACTTTGTGATTGTGAATGATAACGTATGTGATTTTTTTTTACGCCTACTAGAGGCATGTGACAAGAGGACCCCCTCTCCCCTTATCTTTTCATCGTATGCATGGAAATTTTAACTAGAACCCTTCGTAAGGCGCTGCGCAGAAAAACGTGTGGGATTGGTATTAAGATCTCTCCGAGAGCTTCTAAAATCCAATGTTTGAATCTTGTTGTGAGCTTAGTTCTGTACTGAGTAATTTCTGTCAAAATTCCAGTCAGCTCATTAATTTTCATAAATCGTCACCAACATTCTCTAGTAATGTAACTATCCATGACAAGCAAATTGTGTCATCCGTCTTCAACATTACGCACCGAGATAACTTGGTAAGTACCTTGGATGCCTAAATTTCAAGTGCAGACGAAAAATAGAAACTTTTTTAGAATTAGTCAACTGAACAATTGAAAAATTGCAAACTTGAAAAACAAGACACATCTCTAAAGTAGGGAGAGTGTTACTTATCCAAGCAAACATAGAATCAATGATTGCACATACAATGTAGTGCCTTCAATTAACCAAAGAAACTAATCGTCAGATTGATAAAGTTAGTAGAGATTTTTTATTGGAAAGAATCAACTGAAAATAAGGGACTATCTATGGCATCTTGGAACAAAATTTGTTAACCCAACAAGGCTGGGGGACTTGGACTTACGAAAATGAAAGCAATTAATAGTGCATTCCTTAGCAAATTAATCTAAAAGTTGTTCCATAACTAGAGCCTGTGGGGGGAATAAATGCAGGCGAAATACCAAATTGACGAAAATGGTTTTGCTGTAGAATCCAAAAAAAGACTCGTGGGCATGGAAGTGTGTACTTAAGAATCGGCAACAATTTGAAAAGAAGTGAGATGGATGGTTGGTAATGGAACAAATATTAATTTCTGGCTCGAGAATTAGTGTGCAAATGATAGTTTGGCCAATTTATTCAAGGTAATAGATCTTTCCCTCATTTATACATCCCTTAAGGTATCACAGTTTAAAACAAAGAGTAGAGAATGAGATGTTGCAAGACTTAACTCCCTAGTAAACTTTGTCCACTTACAGTTGATTCTTGCAACACCTATTCCTGCTAATTCAATCCCCGATTCTGTATGTTAGGGACTCTCTTGAAATGGTCATTTTCCACCAAGACAACAACTTGGGTGGCACATGGGTTGGGCCTTGCAAATCCACTTGTGTTGGAGTATAATTGGATTTGAAAATTAGACATCATGACAAAACTTAAAATTTTTATTTGGCAACTTTGCCATGCATTGCTTCTTACTAGAGGAATTCTGATTCAAAGAGGTACTAATATTGATTCTCGTTTTTTTGTCAATTTGAGACTAAAGAAATAGATCATCTGTTTTTGGGATGTAACATTTCACATGATTGTTGGAGATTAACAATTTTTCATAACTGGATAAACACAAATCTCCCTCTCAACCCACAAATTGGTGTATTGCAAATGCTTAATAGGGTTACAGCTGCAAGCCCTGTAATCAAAATAGGTAGAGTAGTCGCACTGTTATGGAGTATATGGAAAACAAGGAATAACATAGTGTTTCATAGTGAAACACCTAATCCAGGAGCAACATTGATAAGAGTCAAACAAACTAGCGCAAAATGGCATATTAGACACAAACTCACACAAACAATTCAACCGCCAAACCCAAATCTTTCAACCGTCAACCAGAAGAAGACATATTCGATAGCATGGAGAAAGCCATAAGCAGGATTCGCCAAAATCAATTTTGATGGACTAAAATCATCACAAGGTGCAGCAAGAGGTTTCATCATTTGTAATTGGGAAGAGAAGTTTATTCAAACATCAACATTCAACTTGGGAGTATCGTCAATCTTGATTGTAGAAGCAACAACTGTGCGAAATAGAATCAAAGTCGCAGTACAAGTAGGTTTCACTAATATCCACATAGAAGGAGATAATAGAACTCTCATTCAAGCAGTTCAAGATCATATTCAATCGCCATAGGAAATACAAGTACTCATACATGATATACTCGCTTGCACTTAGTTGCAACAAGGTTTTTGTTTATCACATTTTTTGACAAGGAAACTGTGCAACTGATTAGCCGGTAAAATTTGGACTTTCTCTACATTCCATAGTTGTGTGGAATGTGGTTACATATAGGGACCTTCTTTCTATTCTCTATGGGACAATCTAGGGAAAACCCTTATGAGAAGGGTTGTTAGATTGTATTGCTTACATTTCTTACAAAGAAAAAAAAGTTAGTATAGATTGATGTTCATTTTATTGGTATATTTAGGCCGTGTTTGCCAATATCGTTTTTGGTAGCGTTTAGTCTTTTGACTAAATCAATACACTAATTAGTTAATTTTTAGTGCTCGGTAAACTAGATTTTGACTAGCATTTTAAGTAGCATTTAGTATTTTAAGTAGCATTTTTGAAAAGCTAATAGTATTAATATTTGACATTTAAAAGTAGCGTTTCATATTTTTTAGCCAAAATATATCTTTTAAAAATTTTATCTTTGAAAATTATCTATATCTTTTTATGTCAATTTACATTAATCAGCTAATCTAATAACTAAATTTGCCGAACACATTAGTTTAAACCGCTCATCTAAACAGTTATCCGATAACAACTAAATTAGAAATGTTATCCGCAATCTAAACAGTTATCCACTACCTGAACAGTTAATTTTGCCGAACACGGCCTTAAAAGGACTGAAAAAAATTCTATGCTAGTTTTGAATTTTATTTATTTTGATTATTATATATGATTATTTTTTATTTTTCTAAAACACTCCCTATTTTTATGGTCTCATTCTTTAAAAAAAAAAATTTCTTGTTTAAATTACGATCCTAGAGCATCCGCAGCCGCAGGCACGCGGGGCAAGTGTGGGGCCCGTGTGTCTGTGGCATGTCACAATTTGCTTCCTCAGCCACATGGAAATGCGTGTGACACGCGGGGGAGCACGGCCGTGCGTGTCTCCCCGCGTGTCACTGTTCACCTTTTTAAAATATTTTTTTGTTTTTTCTTTTTTTTTGAAGTAAGTATATAATTTTTAAATGATTTAAAAAATAGGTTGTGTGTTATAAGGTGAGTCCATAACAAATATTTTTATTGGATGATTAAAATTGAGTTTCATAGATTGAAGAAGTGATGAAATACAAGTTCTAAAATTATAAAACTTTTACTAACGTGATAGGACAGAATTTCAAAATTCGGAACTCCCACTGGGAATGCCGTTAGAGCACTCCCAATGGGAGTTCTAGTTTGTGGAACTCTGGCATGCCATGTTAGCATGAGTTCCACAGTTCTGGAACTTGCATTCCTTCATTTCCCCAGTCAATGGAACTCATTTTAACATATCTTTCCCACATGATGCTATTCTTCACATTGTTGTCCCCATGGTGGATAGCTTCTTTGTGACAATATCAACCGCCAAGTCCTGCGCTCTCACTTTTGCCTTTCTTTTGGCAGCTTTTCTTCCAAAGCAGTCCACCAACTTCCTCTGTTGGTGTATCTTCACTAACAGGAGTTGTTGGTGTGTCGGGAGTGTTGGATGAGTCGGATGTCTCACTCTCAGAGTACTCGCCCACCTCATTGATCCTCAAGCGTTTAGTGGCCACATCTGTAGATTGATCGCAATTGACCTCCCATTTCGGTTGGTCCTTTAATAGCACCCACCAATGCATCAAGTCGAACGGTTTGTCCACCATATCTGGGCTTTCTGCATAATATCATCCTCATTCGCCCCACTTGGGTTCGCCCGATAAGCCTGACCCACACAAGCGGTCCACTTCAACACAAGTAGAGCTGTTCGGTTCCAACGGGCATTGCAAACTTTCGCTGATCGCTTCGCAGCTCCATCGGGAGCGTGCTGGTTGTAGGTACTTGCGATCTTTGTCCGGAACCCCGTTTTCTTTTGGTCAGCCCCAATAAGGGGGTTGGTGCTGACATTGATCCATGATGTCACCAAGCAGCGATCTTCTTCCAATGTCTACTTGGAAGTCACGTCGACACCCTCATTGTGGGTGGGGTTGGGTGGAGGACGGGGTGTTGATGAGGTCGTATTACTAGGTGGGGGTAGCTGATAAGGCGGAGGCATTGAACCGTAGTTGAAATTTGGAATTGGGGGGACATGGTGGCCTTGGAGGGGAAAGTTTGGTGGTGGTTGAGGATATTGCATATGTAGGTATTGTTGAGGGTATTGGATGGTATTGCCAATTAGGAGGATTTGGGATAATATTCATGTTCTTCGCGGCATCCCGTTGTGAATTATCTCCAATTAGTAAGTTTCAAGAAAAATTGTTGGTGATTGGGATCCATTTATAGTGCACACCTACCAATGTATGAAAAAAAAACATTGACACACTTAATTTCTCACATATTTTACAAAACAACATAAAATATTCTAAATTCTAATTTGTAAATATTTGAATTCTAATTTCTAAACATGCTAACTTTTACACATTTCTAATCACACACATAATTTCTAACATATTTTCAAGACTAACAAACCATACAAATTTCGAAACATTTGAATTGTAATTTCCATACATGCTTACTTTTACTCAATTCTACTCACACACATAATTTGTAACATATTTCCAATGATTACAAACCATATTAATTTCTCACATTCACACATTCAACTTCTAACATTGGGTAAACAACAACGAAATTAATTTCTCAAATCAAGCATTTAACAAATATTTGAATTCTTACCCTACCAGTATTTTTTAACCAAACAAAAAAACAATTTATACACTAATTTTCTATCATGTTGTAAAAGAAGAACAAAAAATAGTAATCATGCATTTAAATTCTAAGTAACACATACTTAAATTCTAATTTCTAAACATACCAACTTTATGTTTCTTACATATCATGTTGTAAAAGATGTACAAAAAACATATTCTTACATATTTCTTACCAACCAAATGTTTTTTTTTTTTTTAAATAGCACACACTTCATCTGTAGTTTTTAAAAAAGCAAACCATATTGTAAACAAGAACAAATTACATTTCTAAGTAAATATTGAAGTGCTTCATATTCTAACATATTTTACAATTACATGTTTTACAAAAATAAAAGCACACACTTGATTTCTACCATATTTTTATAAAGAAAAAAGTAAACTATTTTTTTGTCATCAAGCGATTAAATTCTAAGTAACAAATATTTAAATACTTCATATCCTAACATATTTTACAATTACATCAATCTTATCAATTAGAAATTACTCACAACAAATACTCTTGCATATTTCCTACCATACCCTTTTTTTTTAAAAAAATTCACACACTTAATTTCTAACAACTTTTAAAAATTAACAAAAAATACTTACTACTACCATTTAATTTCGAATATCTTAAGTTCGAATTTCATAAATTTCTAACATACTCAAATTTCACATTCTACCCATTACAAAATTCATATCATCTTCTAATTTCTATTTCGTACAAAAAATACTTAATTTCAACTAAATGCCAAATTGCACATATTCTACACTAACGATTTTGTCATATTTAATTTGTCACACATATATGTAATCTCTAGTTTATATTTATATTTTAATTCTAAACATCTTCCTCTAATTTTTAGAATATTAAACATCCATGCATATCTAATTTTACTTTTGTGAAATATATGAATACTTTCAATTACACACTTAATTTCAAAAAAAAAATTAAATTCACACACTAAATTTTTCTTACAATTTTCTTCACTTCATTTCAATCTTGAATCTTCAACTTTGTGAGAATAGCTCCAAACAAATTCTACAAAAAGCCACAAACAAAAATTTATTAGTTCAAATTTATAAGTCAAAATATTTACTTCAAACAACTAAATATAATTACATAAAAACAATTACTTACACAATGTTTTTCCTCTTGGAACTTCAACTTCTTTCAACACTCACACAACTCAAAATTAATTCAGCAATGACAAATTATAAATGGGAGAGAGAGTGAAATTGAGATAATATTTTCAACATTTGACTCACATATATTTATAGAGCATAAAATTGATGGAAAAAAAAAATTTCATGGCCAAAACAGCTGTTGGACACCATGCCCAATGTCCAACAGCTAGTTCTGTCCCAAAAAATCGAGCATACAGCCCAGCACCAACATCTGACGTGGCCTTTTTTTTCTTGGCCTAGCCCCGCATCAAAATGCACCGTCGCCCTTTACCTGCCCTAGCAAAACTCGTCGTTTCATGCCACAAACCGACAAAAAAAGGAAACGCGGGGGAGCACGCACAGGCGTTCTCCCACGCGTGGTCCCCTGTTTTCCTTCTTGTCAGCTGCTTTCCTCCACGTGTGGCACTCGCGGATCCCACCACTGCCGCGCGTGTCTCTCGGCCGCCAGTGCTCTTATAGAGCCAAATCTGTGATGGAACTGGTGATAGATGGTTACATAAATGCCACAAGCAGCCACGTTGCTGACAGTTGGACGACTGCAGTAGTTGACTAGTCGCTCTTCGTCAACCTGTATCCCCCACTCTCTCCTCCTTCCTTCCCTCCCCTTCTCTCTCTACCAAGCCGCTATAGATGGCACTGAGGTTGGCGGCGCCGCCACATTCGCCGCTGCACCGGCCACCGCGTCCAATTCGATGCTCGAGCTACAACCCGTCGACAACACTTAATCGAGCTGCGGTGAATTCCAAGGATTCTCAAAACCAATTCCAGCATAACCTTATTGCGAATTCACCATCAATTTTGACGAAGAATCCGAAATTGATTAGACCAGTGGCTGTGAAATCAGTGTTCGTATTGAGGTCTCCGATCGTGTCTCCTACTGATCATTGGGGAACTTGGACTGTGCTTTTCGCCACCGCGGCATTTGGTTATTGGTATGCGCTGTTTTCTAACTAATATGATTGGTTCATTTTAATTTTTATCGTATTTTCATGGTGATATTTTGTAAAAGTAGAGGTTGGTTTGTTTTAATATATCAGATATGGTGATAAAGGGAAGGAATCATGGTGATTGTTGTTGTTCAGGTCAGAGAATACGAAGATTGGGAGTGCATTGAGTGGTCCATTGGTAGCTACGCTAGTTGGGCTTGCAGCAAGTAACCTGGGAATTATTGCTAGTGAAGCAAAAGCTTATTCGATCGTGCTCGAGTACTTGCTCCCATTGGCTGTGCCATTGCTGTTATTTAGAGCTGATATACGTCGTGTGATACAATCTACTGGGAAATTACTCTTGGCATTCCTGATTGGATCAGGTAATAAATGAAGGCAAGTCGTTATTTATTGAAGGATGATAGTATTGTGAGTTCATTAGCCATAATAACAATCAGTTATCATCCCCCCCCCCCAAAAAAAAACTAGCACTATGTTATTTTCTTTCTGTCTAATAGCACTATGTTATGATTTGTTTTGCCCAAATAGGATTCAATAACCCATAAACCTATTATAGTAGGTAAATTATTTTTTTATTTTCTTAAAAATCATTGTTATGTTGTTAAAAGAATCTTATTTTAGTCCAAATAAATAACAAGAAATAAAAGAATTATCAAAATCATAAAAATGAAGGGATAAACTTCTTTTTGAACAGCCACGAATAGCCACTATTATTATTATTATTGTTGTTGTTGTTGTTGTTGTTGTTTAGGAATCATAAACAAAAGAACCTTATTAGAATAAGTAAACCCATAAAAAGAAAAATAAAACATTGATTATTATCATTATTAATTATCACCATTATCATCACCACCACTACCCCGGTCCACCGCCGCTGCAACCACCACTGCTCCTGCCACCGGCGAACTGCGCTTCATCACCGACCGAAAAATTCGTTGAGTAACTCGAGCCACAGGCCTCTACCACTCTCTCCCATGGCAATCAATCCACTCGGACCACCAACGGTGTTCACAGTCGGCCACAAACCACCGATCGATCATCACCAACCCACCACACACTCATCGGAACCCCCGTCCACCAACGGTGTTCATTGTCAGCCACAAAGCACTAGTCAACCACCACCAACCCACCACCCCCACCACTTGATAGGGCTTTCTGGGAAATCTTTGGATTTCAAGGAAAAGCAAAAGGATTAAAGAACATAATTGATAGAGTGAGAAATTGATAGATTTTTCATTTATCAGTCACACACAAAATCACTACCAGTTTCCCCTATTTACATAAGTAGAAGCAAGCTCAGTGATCTCTCTCCTCCAGCTACCTTCAACAAACTGGGCCCCACCTCCTAACAAACTAAACAACTTCTTAAGCTGTTTATTCCCACCCTCAAACACATGACCTGCACATGAGTTCAACAGACCTATATCAAATGGCTCCCCCTTAGAGAAGCTTGTCCTCAAGTTGGTGAGTCAAGATTAGGAATCCTTTGCTCAAAATCTGTCTACAACTCCCAAGTCGCTTCCTCCTTTGAGGAGTTAGCCCACTGCATCAGAACATACGTCACAGCTTTGTGGCCTTGCTTTCCCAACTTCCTGTCCAACACAGCAATAGGTTCAGCCCTAATAAGACCAGCCTCATCTATTTCAGGTAACGTATTTTGGACTGGTCGGCTGCCGACATGCTTCTTCAGCTGAGAAATATGAAAAACAGAATGAATCTTGGAAACTGCAGAAAATTGTAATCTGTAAGCTACTGCCCCAACATTGGACTCCACAGGAAAAGGACTGAAGAATTTGGCTGAGAGCTTCTGAGATGTCCTGTGAGCTAAGGACTGTTGTCTACAAGGATGCAATTTAACAGAGACCATATCCCCAACCTTCAATGATTTACCTAACCTATGTCTATCAGCTAGATGCTCCACACGATGCTAAGCCCTTTTCAAGTAGTACTTGAGCATTCTAATGCAATCTTCTTTAGCTTTGACACTCCTGTCCACTGCTTCCACCTTGCTGTCCTCAAGCAAGTAAGGAATATGCATGCTGGTGGTTGTCCACGGACTGCTTCAAATGGAGTGGCTCTAGCGGAGGAATGCTTGTCTGAATCATAGTTGCCTAGAACGTGGTATGCTCTGATACGGGGGACGGATTTGGGTACGTGATTCGCCACATAGTGGAGAATCCGATATGCGAGGTTCGTTATTAATACATCTAGTCCTTCAATTCAAAACTTCACATATCATGGAGATTCATAAAATGATTTAATAATAAGAGTTCTCTCTCTTCCCTCGCCCCCCTCCCCCCATGTAGGGCAACATTTTCTCATTAATCCTTATTTCTTTCTCTCTCACTCTCTCTTCTTCTCTTTTTGCTCTGTAAAAAGCTTGCTTATTCATGGCAACCTCAAAAGTCCTTTCATTTTCTTAAATATTTAGCCTATGAATCACGAAAATATGCAGTACCATTGTTGTAGGAGATGGGTACGCTGAATTCGCCATATTTGGGGAATTGGTACCCTAAAGTATGACATTCTAGTTCGCACGAATTAGTTCGCTATACACTGGGGGATTGAGAGAATCTGATAACTATGGTCTAAATTATACCACCACTCTGACAACGGTAACCACAACACTCATTCTAATGGTTTTTCCCCTGTCATACACCTCAAACAACCTTCAAGACACCTATTGACCTCTTCAGTTTAGCCATCACTCTGTGGATGGTATGCAGAAGACATGTGTAGAGCTACCTTCAATAGAAAAAATAATTCTTGCCAAAATCTACTTAGAAAGATCTTGTTCCTGTTAGAAACAATTGTTGTTGGAAGTCCATAAAGCTTAGAAACATGCTCAAAATACAATTGAGCCATTGTGGCAGCTGTAAAAGGATGAGACAAGGTTGGCAAGTGAGGATACTTGCGTAATTTGACAACTACTACTAAAATTATATCCTATCCCCTGGATTTTGGCAATCTTTCGATAAAATTCATGGATATATCCTCCCAAATTGCATTAGGAATGGGCAGAGGCTGAAGAAGTCCAGCTGGTGCTGACAGATTTGGTTTATATCTCTGGCAGATTGTGCGAGCTCTTGCATAGTTCTTGACATCCCTACTCAATCCCTTGCAAACCAGCCAATCTCCTTTTAGTAACTTATGCTCCTGAGTGACCCCCCAAAGAAGAGACATGAAAGTGCTGCAGAAGATGTTGCCTTAGAGCAAGTAGATTGCCTACCTCAACCTTTCCTCTCCTACCCAATGTTCCTTGTTGCCAAGAATATTTGGAGCGTTGTTGACCAGAAGATAAAGATTGAATGAGCTGCTGCAAATGTGCATCCAGAACCAGTCTTTGAGGGTAGCCAAAAGATTAGAGTGTAAGGTGCTCGAATGTAAGGTGCTCAATACCGTATTAGTAGTTGAGCCCCACATACCCTAGAGAGTCCATCAGCACCACATTCTCCTTACCATGCCTATAGATGATTTCTAGTCATATACCATTAGTTTGGGCAACCATTTTCTCTAAAAAGTAGTGATCTTTTGTTCCAAAATATATTTAAGACTGAAGTGATCAGTCTTAATAACATAGTGTCTTCCTAGCAAATAGGATCCTCACATCTCCACACCTCTCCACAGCTAGTACTACTGCACTACCGTCATCAGCTCCTTCTCATATGCTGACAAAGCTTGGTGTTTTTGTGATAAAGCCTTACTAAAGTAAGTTATTGGATGTCCTTTTTGCATTAAAACTGTACCAACCCCTGTCCTAGAAGCATCAGTTTCTAACACAAACGGTTTAGAAAAATCAGGCCTTGATAAAACAAGAACTGAAACCATGGCTGCCTTTAATTGTTCAAAAGCTTTTCATGCCTCTTCTCCCAATTGAAAAGCATTTTTCTTAAGTAATTCAATGAGTGGTTTACTGATTTGGCCATAATTCTTTACAAATGTTCTGTAATGAGTCTAATGACCAATTGAGCTAAGAAATCCTCTAAGTTGTTTAACATTGATATGTACAGGCCAATCTCTCATTGATATTACCTTCTTAGGATCAGTTGCTACTCCCTTAATAGAGATCGTATGACCCAAGTATTCTACCTCCTTTTCCCCAAAGCTACACTTGCTCATTTTTGCCCAAAAAAAAAGTTATTCTGCCTGAGAACCTCACAAGCTAACCTTAGATGGTGCAAATGTTGATCATAGGTTTTCCTGTATATGAGGATATCATCAAAGAAAACCAGTATGGATTTTCTCAGATAAGGTTTGAAAATATGATTCATAATAGCTGAGAATGTGGATGGGGCATTAAATAACCCAAACGGCATAACTAGGAGTTCATAGGGTCCCTCATGAGTCCTAAAAGGTTTTCAACTTCTTCAAGGTGCATTCTGACTCGCCAATATCAAGACCTCAGGTCAATCTTCGAAAAATACTTAGCTCCATGTAACTCATCCAAAAGCTCCTCTATTACGGGAATTGGAAAGCTAGCTAACACTGTCTGCGTGTTTAACTACCTATAGTCCACACAAAGCCTCCAAGTTTCATGTCTTTCTTCTCTAACAGGACAATAGGAGAAGAGCAAGGGCTTTGACTTTGAGAGGGTCTCACTACCCCAGCCTGCAGCATTTCTTGCATTGTCTTCTCTATGATATCCTTTTTGTAGTGCAGGGTATCTATAGGGCCTCACATTTATAAGTGAAGTACCTTGTTTGAGAATGATCCGATGATCATAGTGTCTATGAGGAGGTAAGGCTTTGGGTTCCTCAAACATGTCAGAATATTCAGGTAGCAGTTTAACCATTTGAGGTTCAGATATCATAGGTGGCTGTAGAGATGTTTGTGATAACATAGGTTGCACATGTAATGCAAAGATATGTGCAGATTTAAGTACAGAATGCTGATTTTTCTTGCTTCTCATCCATTCCAAGTCATATTTCCGAGTTCCCTTCAATACTACTCTCTTCCCCTTGTAGTTGAACTTCATCTTCAATTTCTCACAATCCCACAAAATCGGCCCCAAGTTTGATAGCCATTGAACTCCCAAGACCATTTCACAGCTTCCCAAAGGTGCCAATATCACATCTATCTTAAACTCCTCCCCCAACAACGTCCAAGTGAAATCCCTGCACATAGAGTTACACTGCAGCTGATGACCATTAGCTACAGCAACCTATAATGGGGGCATTTTTTTGATATCGGAATGTCCAAAAAATTGTGAGTACTTCCAGAATCCACCAATATGTGCATGGGGATTTTTATTGCATTTACGAGTGATCTTCATGGTTTGGTACGTGTAGATGTCATTCAAAGCATTCAATGATAAATGAGGACTCTCAGGCTACATTTCAAGTTCTCTTCCAACAACATTTTTCATATCATGTTCCTTTCCTTCCCCTTCCCAAACCAATTCTTCTTCATCAATCACCTCTAACCTGTAAACTTGGGCCTTGCATTTGCTGTCAGGAAAGTATTTTTCATCACAAAAGAGATATAAATTCTTTGCTCTTTTTTCCTCAATTTTTGTGGGACTCAAAATCCTCCTTGAACCCTTCGTTTAGAAGTGATTGATCCAGTGCTAGACGCTGAGTTACTCTTATTGACTGACTAAGAAAAAGAGTTATCTCTGTAACCAGACCTCTGAGATCCTTGTGGTCCTGAGACAGGGGTTTAAATTAGGGTTGTCAAACGAGTCAGGTCGGGTCGAATTCGTGTTCCTGTCAAACTTAAACAGGTTGAGAAATTCTCAACTTGAACTTAACTCGTTTATTAAATGGGTTGAAAACCTTGACCTGTACCCATTTATTTTTTAAACAGGTTGACCTGAAATTTACCATTAATCCATTTTATGTAAACGGGTCAGGTTCACGTTGTCAGGCTACTTGTTTACCCGTTTACCCATTTTATATTTTGACTAAAATATGATTACTGCGCATTATAAATCAATTTTTTTGATTTTAATATAGCATTATAATGCAACCATTGTCTATGATTCATAAGAATCACAATTACAAAACAAATATCAACTTGATCAAAACTCACATTTTCACAATTCCCACTAAAAAGTACATGGTAATTGGATAAACTGATCAACTTATTGAATCCATTTAATTCAACAGATTAAATATGTATTTTTTCGTATCAAAATTCTCAACCTGAACCTAACCTAATTAATTATACAGGTTAAACGTGTCAACCCATTTAATTAAATGGGTTGCAAATCTTTACCCATCCCACTTAATTTCATGTTCGGTTCGGGTCGGTAATCGACTAATCGTGTCGGGTTAACTTTTGACAGCCCTAGTTTAAATCCAAACCCAGCACGTTTAGCCAGAGAGCTAGGTCTTTCTAGCACAGTTTTTGTTCGTCTAGGGTTGCTTCTTGCAGTTTTGCCAAACAATAGGCATCATGTATTGTTTGTGATTTAAACATCCTCACAGAATGTTGTATCTCATCATTCAAGCCACTGGGGAAGCTGCTAATTGCATGATTCACAGGTAGCTCAACCCTATTCAGCAAGGAGTCAAATGCTTCTTGATAGTGCTCAATAGTCCCAATCTGACTTAATTTCATTAATTCTGCCAAGGGGTCATCAAAAGGTCCAGCACAAAATCTGGCTAAAATGGCAGTCTTATCTTCCTCCCAACTAGGCCAACCCTCACTTTGTCTATTATTCATAAAGGATTGATGCCACAATAAAGCTTTGTTGCTCATATGTATTGAAGCTATGTTCACCTTCATGTTCTGTACAGTGCCATCTACTTCAAAGAACTGTTCACATTTATAAATGCACCGTTGCACATCTTCCCCATTAGGAAAATCAACTCTAGAAAGTATGGTAAGAGAGTGATTGGGATTACCGAGTGAGGTCTCCCGTGTGATTCCTGAGTTGTTAGTGATCTGCAACACTTGCCTGCTAAGTCTGGTGATGAGCTCTCTGATTTAACCATTTACCGGTTCCTGCTGTTCTTTGAACTCCTCCATAGATTGCTGCATTTGATTGTATAGCTCTTCCCACCTATGATTATCATTTGATTTGGTATTGTCTGAAACCGCCATTGAAGATGCTTCAAGAACGAGAGATCCTGACATCTTTAGGGTTTAAGCTGGATTATTGGGGATCCAAACCAATAATTGAATCGAATGAGCACTTGTGCTTGTTGATGTTAAAGCTGGATCGAATGGAGAAACTAGCCAATCGATCGAAGAAGAAATTGAAGTGAAAAAAAATCAGGATCTGGAAATTATTTGATCAGGCCAATGAGTGGTTCTGATACCAAATGATAGGGCTTTCTAGAAAATCTTTGGATTCTGAGGAAAAGCAAAAGGGTTAGAGAACAACAGAATTGATAGAGAGAGAAACTGATAGATTTTCCATTTATTAATCACACACAAAATCACTACCAGCTTGCCCTATTTATACAAGCAGAAGCAAGCTAAGTAATCTCTATCCTCTAACTACCTTAAAGAAACTGGGCCCCACATCCTAACAAACTAAACAATTTCTTAAGCTGTTTATTCCCGCTCTCAAACGCATGACCTGCACGTGACTTCAACATATTTGTACTACCACCACTGCACACTCACTGTAACGCTCGCAACTCTAATTCCCGAATTGTTGATTTTCAAAACCCTAAGACCCCAAAACTCGGCCTCTAGCCAGCAATTTCATACAAACTTGACCAGATCTTGAACCTATACAGCCAATTTCATCCCCAAAACCCATTCTAGTTGCGAAATTGCACTCGTTTGTTACTCAATTGAAGAAAATCATACAAATTTTGACGCTTAATTCTTGGCGGCTCGGATTGATAGCTGGGACATTAGCAACCGCCCAGCTCCTGCTAGGGGTGTGTTTTGGAGTGCCGATGCTTGAGCGGCCGTCGTAGAAACACTAGCGGCATGATTGGTGGTGGTGGCGGGTTTGATGGGTGAGAGAGGGGAGTGTTGTGCTTGGGTGGTATTATTATTGTTGTTGTCGTTGTTGTTGTTGTCGTTGTTGTTATTATTATTATTAGTACTACTACTACTACTAAAATGACTTGAATTAAGTTTCTCAAGCACAAAAAATAAAAATCTAACGATTTCTGTATGTAACTACTTGGGCAAGAAAAGTATAACATAGTGCTATTGTGGAAAAAAAAAAAAATGACTCAATGCTAGTTTGGGAAAAAAAAAATGATAATTGGGGCTAGTATGAGCCGTGAACTTATAGTATTGTACTATTGTTTTTACGTTGATATATATTGATTGAATGGGAGAATTAACATACTTATATAATGCATACCCTTGTTAGAAAGGCTTTGAGTGGTTAGTAAATGTTTGATCCATTTAGCCCCACGCTATTGGTTTTAGTCCTTCAGATTTTCTGTGAACGGAAATTTAGTTATTTTCAATCACTGTTCTTTCATTTGCTAAATTCAAATTGATTCCCAGTGAGGATAGAAACTTCCAGGTATGGCAACATATTAGAGCTCCCAGTGAAGTGGAGGCTCAAATTACTGGGACCTGAAATTAGGATGACAGAATCAGAAAGAGGCTGCTGTAGGTAATTATTGTATGGATTTGGTCAGAGGTATGGTGGAATGCCTACAAATTTTTAGGTTTTACTTATATGGGTGTGCTTATAACCTTTTGTTTACAGTTGGTTTGCTTCTAAGGTAGTCTTTTGCTGAAAAATTTTCATCTGTGACTCTCTTTGCCTAAGTTGTAAGTTGAAGAGAGAGGAGAGTCATGTGGATTCTCAATGCTAGTTTGGAGCTTATAATATGCCTGCCATTCTGTTTCCATTCTACCAGTTCTGTTGGAAGTGTTTCCTCCTTCATATTTGGGCTTAGCAATAGAAGAATAATGGTCTTTTTCCGGTTTTGCTACATGTCAGTCTTAATAATTACTTTTCCTGAAATAAGCTGAGCTTTAAGAAGTGATATCATCCATTACATAGTTGTGGATGGCGACATGTCTTATAGTTGCATGGGGATTTTTGTAAATGAATGGACTTCATCAAACTCAGTGATTTCTACACAGAATAATAAGGGAAGGGGGGAGGGAGGGAGAGAGGATGAGAAAGAAAGCTAGCTTCTCAGTTGCTTGGAGTGTAAGATGATGTCATATACAGATACCTTCCTATGATTGTTGGGTGCTTTGTGAACCATTTCATGTACTTAATCTGTCCTCTCTACTCAGTGATAGAAATTTGCATTTCCTGGGAGCCCCTATTTGTTGCTTGTGTTTGTTGAAACTAAATCATGCTTGAACTCGCGTGTTTATTCATCTTTCTGATAGCGACCTTCAAGGTTACTCATGCTGATTGTCTAGGAAGTTGCTCCTGGTCACTGTGCCATCTGTGCTTACTCTTTTTAAACACTTCAATTACTAGTGAGTTATTCTGAAATATTAGATTTGTGATGATACTGATGCTTTGTTGCTTGTTTTGTAGTTGCAACCACTGTTGGCACTGCAGTGGCATTCTTTTTGGTGCCAATGCAGTCACTTGGTCAAGATGCATGGAAGATAGCTGCAGCTCTCATGGGTAGACATATTGGGGGAGGTAGTGTTCTAAAATTTTACCCTTATGTGTTTCTAACAAAATGTTTGTTTATATTTTTTTGTCCTTATGCTTCACTGCCTTTCCTCGAAGGATTATTCTTACCATAATGCTTAAAAATGATAATTTAACTAGCTCTAACGTTCATGTAAATTGAACTCTTCAAGGCCAAGTCACTTGACATCTGTCCGTGGCTGTTTTGTTCTTTGGTTGGACAAATGGCTTACGTGATCTCAATCACTAAGAGGGCACTGTTTTAGGGCATAAATTTCTCATTTTTAATGCCAGATGTGAGATTCTTTTAAGTTCATCATTCTTCTGGTTGATTTCTTGCTGCTAGTAACTTATATCCTGTACACGTTATTTGCGCAAAACATTTCAAATGTAAAGCTTGGTCCTTGACAATTTGGGAGTACATTCCTGCATACTTTGCATTTGCAGATTCACATTGTGATAATTGGAATCTGATACAATGATATAATCTTGTTTGTCAATATAGAACTGTTGCATCTTGAAGCAGTGAATCATCATATGACCTTGTCCTTGTTGGTGCAGCTGTCAATTATGTTGCCATTTCAGAAGCTCTTGGGGTCTCTCCCTCTGTTTTAACTGCTGGGCTTGCCGCCGACAATGTTCTATGTGCTGTATATTTCACTACTCTGTTTGCATTAGCTTCCAAAGTACCCCCAGAGCCTCAAGAATCAACTAATGGTATGTTGGTGTTTCTTATTAATTGATTGTTGCTGGCATCATCCATGAGGAAATATGGATCTGTTGAGGTATAAATTTTGGTTCTTAACAGTAAATGACTATTTTTTACCGGACTTTTTTTGAAATTTGCATTTTATTGGTATTCTAAAATTATTAGAATCTGTAACTCTTGGCAAGAAATTTGTGGCCTCCTGAGTGAGACTGTATCCTGATCAGATGGCATGATGGACAAGGGACCTGAGGCTAGCAACAAGCTCCCCGTGCTACAGTCTGCAACTGCTATTGCGGTGTCATTCGCCATATGCAAGGCTGGTAATTTGCTGACTAAATATTATGGAATTGAAGGTGGCAGTCTTCCCGCAATAACAGCGATTGTTGTTATGTTGGCAACTTTGTTACCAAGACAGTTTAGTCATTTAGCACCCTCTGGTGAAGCTATTGCTATGATCCTAATGCAGGTAATTATGGTTCTAAACATCTGTAGTTATGTTAGTAACTGAATATCTAGACTTTGAAGCGTCACTTTGCTGAAGCCTGTTTCTTGTCTACTCTGTTACGTGATGAATATGACATTTCATGCCGCTAAATTATTTTTGAATCTTGATCTCTTGAAAAGTACTTGCATCAGCAGACTCGGCTAGGCATATGCCTCTTATTACTTTGTGTAAACAGTAATTAGGTGGGGCATGTGAATTGGATGCATTTTATGCTGGTCTATAGTCTCTTGTTCATAGATGCGGCTGTATATAACGAAGGTGAGTAGGCCCACTCGCCCGCACCAGAACTATTAAAAAATATTGCAGATTGTGTGTTAAGCGCACCCATGAAGGGACATCTGATGCAATTTTTTATGTTCTTTTATTTTCTTTAAAATTGAAGTGACCAACAGAAAATCCCGCCTACTTGCTCATACAAACACTGTACTGTACATCAATTTTTCAGGCTGCACCGCAGCATCCTGCCCTGCCCACCCATGCTGGCTGCTCTTGTATTATGTTCCCTGTACATGCTGAAGCGTTGTGACTCGCTGCTTCTATTATCTTTAACCACAGTATGAGCCATGCAACTACTAACCTTACCTCAATCGTGTGTTGCGCATTAGTCCAACATTTCAGAAGTACATTTGTGCTAGTTTGCAGTTTATTGTGATCCTTTCTGTGGTGGAAAAGGTGATAAAAAGCTTTTCTAATCTTTTTCCGGGGATAATGAGAAACTTTGATGCTATCCTACTTGGAGATTTGATGAACCATGCAATGATAGCATTTCCGAAGTAATCTAGAATCTGACATCATTTTTGTTCCATTGCTTTGGACACAGGTATTTTTCGCTGTGGTGGGGGCGAGTGGGAACATTTGGAATGTCATAACCACTGCACCTAGTATATTTTTGTTTTGCCTCATCCAAATTGCGGTCCACCTCACTGTGACTCTGGGATTGGGAAAACTGCTTGGGTTTGACCTGAAGTTGTTGCTGATCGCATCCAATGCCAATGTTGGGGGTCCCACAACAGCCTGCGGAATGGCAACCACCAAGGGGTGGAGCTCCATGGTAGTTCCGGGAATCCTCGCTGGAATTTTTGGCATCGCCATTGCAACTTTCCTAGGCATTGCATTTGGATGTAAGGTTCTTAAATACATGTGAACGACTTAGATTTTCAGTGTCCAAACTGCGGTGTAACCTTGATGAGCATGTAGTTTCAGACTTGCTGCAGAGATTTTAATTATTACCACTCACGCGTTGGTTGTTATACTAGAATGAGTAGAATCTCTGATGCGTCAAATTGATGTTAGAAAGAGAAAACCAGGAAACACCATTCATCTTTTATTGACTTCCCGTCCCTTTTCTTCTTTTCTTTTTTTTAAAGGGAACTTGCAGCCAGGGACTCTTTGGCTTACATAGTGTAGTATAAAAATCAAATTATTATGTATTTGGCTCAAGTAAAGAATTGAGAGTACATTGAGCAACAGGCCATGCCTAAAACCTAAGGGGTTTCAGCCTTAAGGGGATAAGCTGGCACAGTTTCGAAGACAACTTGATTCTAGGAATCTTAAATAGAGTTGGTTTCTAATACCTGAAGTTACCACACATCATTGCACAAAGAGCATAGCCGAACGCAGCCCTTGTATCCAAATGGTGTTTATCATTATTTTTTTGATTTGGATAAGCCACAAAGGACAATAAAATACAATCACAATACAATGGGAGAACATCATATAAGCATCCCCAATCTTCAGCTGATAGATAAGCGACATATAGCAATATCAGATGAGATATCCTTATTGTGAACATCAGAAGCTCATATTCCTATTATCAAGCACTTTGTACTTCATAATAACAAGTGTGTGAGATTAGGAGCATCGAAACATTCATATGAAAGATTATACATCCATGTGCTCTAGAGGCACTAGCTTCTGCATTCAACCTCACACCAATCGGCATAATCAACCGACAGGGATACCTGCAATTGGTGTCTGACATTCAGAACCAAATTGGTGTTCAACGTCAAAGTCCACCATCAACTGATAAAACAAAACTCATATTAAGACATTCTCTATGAAATGCTATCAAGTTGTTTCGGCTTCTTGGCTCTACTGCCATCTTCTTCCAATGCTTTCAATTTGTTCTTTATTGCCGCTATCTTAGCACTCCGACTCATTTGCACAGAACTGCTGCTGGAGCTAGTTGATCTGTTAGTTACTCCTGAAGTCCTTGCTGAATTTTCAGCGGTCTCAACTGCAGACTTCTCACTAGCCAGCCGTACAACCAAAGGACGTCCACAAGCCAACTTCCCATGCATCTTCTCCTTTGCCAGCCTAGCTTCCTGCATGCTCACTTCAATGAAGAGAGTTAGAAAATTGCTTACGTAAGAAGAATTTTTGTACAATAAGTGGCTTACCTCCTTTGTGCTATATTGGACAAAAGCAAAGCCACGTGGTTCTCCTCGCTTTGGTCCCCGGGTGTGCAGCAAGAAGTCCTCTGATTCTATCTTCCCAAATGGAGAGAACATCTTTATCAGTGTGGCCCTGAATCGAGAATTATTAATGGTCAGGTTAGACTAAGGCTTCTTTTTTTGGGGCGGGGGGGTGTTTCACTACGTAATAAATAGCCCTTACTCTGAAATCCGATGATCAATGTTGCCAACGTAAAGTCTTCTCTCAGAGCTTTCATCACTCATACCATTTGAATCCTGATCATGACAAATGCCTAGTAAAAATCCTCATCAAGTAATTGCATTAAAAAGCAAAGACGCATACAACAGTGCATAATGACTTAACTTTTGACAACCAAGTCCACAAAAAAGCACATAAAACCTGTAATTCAAGAGCACACACTAATAGCACTGCCAGTCATATGACAGGCTCTCACCATTGCTTATGCCAAAGAATGATGTACCAAAGTACAACAAACATTTACAACTATGACACATATCTTACATGTATAAGAGTGGAAAAATACGGTACCATAATCTTGGGTGGAGAAACCAATGAAACAACTGCACACAATAGCAGAAATGATTAATCCAATTTGAAGCACCACAATTCGTTGCACCTGCATTTGAATCAATTCAATTTTAATAAGTTCTATCCATGCCCATTGCATTTGAAACCAATGATAAATATGCAAGCAAAGAAACTGGAATCACATCACTTGCTTGATGCATGTACATGAAGAAGCAAGTCCCAGTCAGATGTTCTCAACAACCATCCAATTAACCGCATATACATAAACAATTTTGAAGTTTGAATTATTCGAAGGAGAACAGTCAGCTCAACCTGATGCATTAGGTGCCCCTTATTTTCAGTGTTAGGGACTAAAGGGGATAAGAGATACCTATAAGCTACCCATTTTTGCAGGCATTGCCAATCTGAGTGCACAACGAATTGCAAACTAGAAGAATAACACATTTAAACATCACTTGGAAACCATGAGTTAACTTATCCTTATCCAACCCTGCGACTACCAGAAACTAAAGCAATAAGAAACCATGCTCTGATTTACAGATTTCACTCAACAGACTTGTTCATCCACTATGAAGCCAAAGACATTTGGGTATGAACTTCAATAGGCTGCCAATGATAAGCCGAAGAAGGTGAAAGGAAGTACAATATGAAGAAATTCAAAAATAATCCACTTGAATTGATTGTACAGCATATGAACAGGTATCAATCAAAGGTCAGATTTGGTTGTTCTCAATGATTTGACATTTTCTGGTTTAGCACAAAATACTTAATCGTCATATTGCACAGAGATTTCCAATGATCGGAAAGGGCTAAATGCAGTTGACCTAAATCAATACCACACTACAGCAGCATAGTGCAGATCATGAAATTAACCTCTAATGTTAAACAATTAAATGAACCCCTAAGCTAATGCAAAATCATCGGTTTAGCAATGTATACTACTAATTGGCAATTGCCCATGGCAGTTTGGAAACCCTAAACAAAAGAGGTATAAAATTAGCAGCGAGAACAGAGTAAACCTTAATCAGGCGAGATTCAAGAGTTAGAGTAGGTCAAACGCAGTGATCACAATCCCAAACGCAGATTTAGGGGTCAAAAGATGAAAAATTCAAGGGGAATGCCAAGCAGAGAACTCGAAGAGTGCAATAGCTTCGAAAACTATGAGAGAGAGAGAGAGAGAGAGAGAGAGAGAGAGACTCTATCAATGGAAGATGTACACAAAAGAGGCAGAGGAGAGAGAAAGAGTACCGGATTAGTGCGGTGGTCAGGCGTCGGCGGAGGAGGTAGATGCGGCGGCGATGACGACGGGCGATCTGGATGAAACGCCAACCTGATACTGATGTTGATCTGGGGTTAGGATTGTCTGCTTTGCCCTAAGTCCTAAACCGTTTCAACCTTACAAAGACTTTTTTTTAATTTTTTTGGGCACAAATTTTATTGGGAGATAGTTCGTAGAGATAGTACGGTGGGAGTCTTGGGACAAGTTTCTTCAAAAAAACATCTTCTAGAGGTATTAGGATGGGAAATTTATAAGGTAGGTACACATCAAAAGGGAGCAATAAATTCATTCTTTTACCAACAACTTGGTGTTGCTTTTGGCGGGAAAGGGAAGCTGGGAAAAGTAGATGAGGGGCTGAGAAGACGGAAAAGTCCTTCTGTAAGTGGGTTTGAAAGGACGAGAATACCCTCCTGTAAATGAGAGGCTTTGACGGGAAAGGTAAGAGGAGAGAGTGTCAAGCAGGTAGGAGAGAGAAATGCCGATCGTGGTGTCTGCAGTGAGAACAACGAAGACAGAGAGCACGAGTGGGGCTTCTATTGGAGCAGAAGGGTGAGGAAGAAGAGGAGCGAGCACAACAAAGGGAGGAAGAAGAAGAGCAGCGCACGATGGATGGGAATTAAAGGTATGTGAGTGGATGAAGCCATGGCGAGTTGAAGACACGGAGCAAGGGTGAGGTACCAAGGGAGGGGAAGCACAGAACTGGAACAGGAAGCAAGGGAGGAAGGGGGTGGCGCTTGTGTTGGGAAGAACGTAAGGTGGGCTGAATTTAAGGTATGTGCTTCTAATTAAGTGTATTTCGACAAGAAATTTGTAGATCTTGTTGGAGTTGTTAGTGTAGGTGGTGATGAATGTGGCATTGTGTGTTGTGAATGTCCCAACAGTGGGGAAGTTTTCCTTCATTTCCGTGCTGTTTGGGTTGGGAAGGGTGGGCAAGGGTGAGCAAGGGAGCATGCTGTTCGGAATACACAGCAAGTTTAATATGTGAACCATGGTAGACAGTGGACTTATGTGTGGTAGACATTGTAATTAGGTGTTATGCTTGGAACGAGGAGGACAATAAAGAGAGAATAACCGAACTGTTGGGCCTAATAATGGGAGGACATAGTGTGATGGTGATGTGGTGCATGGGTATAGGCAGGCAGGGGAAGGGGCCGGGTAAACGGAACACATGGCGTGGTAGGTGGGGGTAAATTGTGTGCGTGGGTATGTATGACACAATAATACTGCCCGTGCAGCGGGAGGTGGGGACGTTGTTGTGGTGTACATGTGCTATGATTGGAATGTGGTGACGGTGAGGTGTGTTTGGGGAAGTTAGATAGTGGAAGTTTGCGTAGGTGTTGCGGCGTGTAGAATGGGTTGGGTATTTGATTTGGGGTACGGGGACGGTGAAGTGAGCAGTTGTGGGTAGATGAGGGGGAAGGTGGGGAATGATGTAGCAGTCGTTACCCCATGCATGGTAAGGGAATACCATGGTAGACATAGCAAAATTGTTGGGTAAGATGGTAGGGGCAGTGGCTGGGACAAACTAATGTGAATGTGATATGCAAATGCTGGGCACGAATGGAGTACATGTAAATGTTTGCTTCATGTGACATGCAGGTGCAGGTTGCGACGTTGGCCGTTGATTGGGAAGGGCATAGAAGGTGCTGGTCGAGTAATGGATGGGAACGCTGCAGTAGCAAGAGAAGGTGGGAGGGGGAGGGAGATAGTTATGTATGTTTTGTGAGGGGGATGTTGGTGGAAAGTGGAGATGGGAAAGTAACATATGAGGGTGGGTCGAGGAAATGTATGGTGATGAGGGAAGGAATGGGGGCGGAGGAACTGCTGAAAATGATGAGAAAGATGACAGGGAGTAATATATCGGAGGAGAAATTATGGTACAATTTGAAGTATGATAGGGAGATGTTAGTGGTAGTTGAGGTGGACAGTGACGCGGGGGTGATTTTCAAGGGCAATGACAAGCATGGCTACATTTATTTAGCCAGGAACGCAGGTCCGGTGAGGCGAGAACATGCGAGGGCTGCTGTGTGCAAAGCAAGAGAGCGAGATACAGGTGAAGGAAAGCAAATAGGCAGAAGTGGGCGCACACTGCAATGATGTGCAGGAAGTGGGTGAACAACGCGGCAACAACGAAACTGGAGTAAAACGGTACAACTTTCATAAAGATGTAATAGTTGTATTCCACTAAACATTTGCATGTGGGGAACCTAATGCCTTATATGTTGGTGTGCAGCAACTGCAGGTCGGTGGGGGTTGAAGGAGGGGAGCAGTCGGGGAGCAGGCTGCGTCTAGGAGGGGATACAATTGAAATGTCAGATGACGATGAGATATATGTTGCATCGGAGGATGCTGGTGATCGAGAAGCGGTAGAGGAGGACAATGCAGGGGATGAGGGAGCAGCCGAGAAAAGATGTGGTGATGGGAGCAAAAGGGAAGCATGTGATGATGGGAATGATGTAAATGACAATGTATAGCTAAGTTCTGGGATGCAAGCCCAAAGTTATCATCGTAAGCTGAGCATATGGAAGAAGTTGATCAGGGGGGAGGGGCAGATGTTTCAGTCTGTGGAAGCATTTAGGCAGATGATATGCAAATATGCGATCGCGAACCACTTCAACTATCAGTTCGAGAGGAATTGCAGACAACGAATTATGGTCCGGTGTGGCACTGATGACTACCCATTTTACATATGTGTTAGAGGTGGGAAGAACATGCAGGTGATGTTGTTGAAAAAATTTAGAGGGCAGCATGTACACAGTGTTGGGGAGTAATGTCAGATGGGTATATAGGGCAGACGTCGTGTCAGAGCGGAACTTCTAGCGCACCTCATTAAGGGAAAGGTGCGGTTATGTATGGACTACGCTTCCAAATGACATAATGCAAGATTTGGAGTTGGAGTTGGGGATTCGCCTCACATACATGCAGTCATGGACGGCGAGGGAGTTTGTCCACATGATGGTGCTTGGCAGGCCAGTGGATCACTATAAATTGCTCCCTTGGATGTGTGCGACGATAGTGAGGGCGAACCCAGGGTCAGTCGCAGTGTGTGAGGTTGACGGATGCAGGTTCTATAGGATGTTTGTGGCATATGCGGCCAATGTAAATGGCTTCAAGCTCAGGTGCAGGCTCGTACTATTTATTGATGGAACGCATTTGAGCGGACCTTACCAGGGGACGATGCTGTCTGCGTGCGCGTTGGATGCGGACAACCATCTCTTTAACTTCGCATACGCCATTGTCTATGGTGAGAAAATTGAGGAGTGGGTATGGTTCCTGGAAATGGTTGCTCAGTGTTTAGGGGGGCTGAAGCCAGTGATAATGTCAGACAGGCACCCGGCACTTCTGCCTGCGGCGGTGCAAGTGTTTAGGATAGAGTACCATAGCTACTGCCTACGACACTTGACTGAGAACTTCTTGAAGGAGGCAGCTAAACACGGGATCCGCAAAGAAGCCACAAAGCAGATAGTGAAGGAAATGTTCTACAGGGTCGCATATGCACCAACAGTGGGGGAGTACAATGTCACGTTGGACGAGATGAGGTGCTATAAGGCAGAGCTTGCAACCTGGGTGGAAGAGAATGAGTCTGAGTAGTGGGCTGCATCGAAGTTCACTAAGGAGAGATTGGGTCGGATGAACAATAATGTGATAGAAAGTTGGAACAATTGGATGTGACGCTTACGTCCGATGCCTGTGCTGTGGCCTGTTAGTGGCCACCTAGAGAAGCTCGGTAAGAAGATGGACCAGCACAAGATGGAGATGCTGAAGTGGAAGAATGGGGTGGGGGAGAGGATAAAACAGAAGTTAGTGGACACATACAAAAAAAATGGGGTGTATTGCAGTGGTAGAGTGTTATAGTTTGATGTTAGGTGAGTATAGCGTGGAGTTGACCAACAGTCGTCGATTAGTTGTGAAGCTCAGGCAACAGACTTACACTTGCAGGCAGTGGCAGATGCGCGGTCTTCCATGTTGTCATGCTTTGGCTGTCATAGCAAAGGCCAACCTATGGGTTTATGATTACATGCACTCCATTTATAAGACAGCAATGCAGGAGGTAATATACAACCAACTTGTGTACCCCATGGAAACGCATGACATGGCAGTTGTGGATGGTAAGACAGGGCTTGTGGTTAGGGGGATGAATTAGATGAGGACTACAACCGATGCATATTACCCCCCAACAATGGCCGACACCTGGGTAGGCCACCGTCGAAGCGAAGAGAGTCGCAAACCCAGGACAAGAAAGTGCGGCGGTGCTCCAAATGCGGTGACGTTGGCCATACAAGGTGCACATGCCGTAATCCTCAAGCTGATTTCGATGCAAGTTACGAAGGTGATATCGTTGAGGTTGAGGATCTCCTTGATGGTTCCTATGCAGCACGGGTAGGTCACACTTGAAGGTATGATTCACTGCATGTGATGTACATATTTTTCATTTTCTGATATTGACAGGTTCATGTATGTGCAGGTGTGCGTGGAGTGGATAGAACCGGTTTGTAGTTCTCAGGTAGGGGACTCATGGCATACATCAGTGTACATATACCTAGTGAAGGTGCAAACTTACATTGGAGATTGTATTATGCCAACAATGGGTTCCGCGGCTGGTGTTGGCGAGCTGGTCAGGTGTCCACTCCAATCCGTGTGTGTAGGTAATGTCCCCCACAGCGCCGCAATGTTCTGTGTATCCCGAGACAGTTGCAGTGATCCCGCCCAGCTCGGCGCGACATACCCAGTGCTACATCAATGACTACCACGGTAGATACTATGTGGAGCATGGGTTGCTGTATTGCTGTGTACATCAACAATGCTATGTGTGTTAGGTGTACTAGTGGACACTGCTGGTGTAGTGCTTCAATTTGCCGCTGTGTACGTTGTGCACTAATTTACATGTATGGTTTGTAATGTAATTCAAAATGAATTGATGTGTGACGTGTGGTGTTGCCGAACCAAATGTCTGTGACATGCACGCAGAATGTGGAGTACGTTGCTCGGCACATGCGTGTGCATCAGAGAATGCTTCTGCTGCGAACATGTATGGGGGGTACGAGATTTTGTCCTGTTTAGTGGAAGTTGTGAATATGATGGGGTTCTCATTGCAATTTATTGAAAACTGCAGTCGCATTCTACTGCGTACGATGGAACGAACTTGTGAATGTGTTCTACGTCAACCTCAGTTAACGTTGTAATTATGTGGGCGATTAGCAGTTGATTGTATATTTCCATGCCCATTCATACATGCGGTCAGGGATGACATTCAGACATGCGATCCTCGTTCCGCTTCCCGGTGCATATGCCACAACAACCACAGCTGCCATGTGCGGTAGGCCGACCGAGAGACGTGGGACACCCCGCGTCATGATTTTCCACCGAAATGAACCACATGGTAAGCATGGCGTGCCTTTTCATGGCGCACATTATTCGGGTGACCCACTTGCCTGACCTACGAACACCTTGGTATGCCAGTGCGTACGGTTGGGTACACGTACCGGTAAGGAGAACTGCGTCAGTCATCAACGGTGGGAGGGGGCCTGTCTCAGGGAGGGGGAACGGGGCCTGCATCCAAATTAATGTGTGGCAGGGAAGGTGAGGATATGCAGACTTTACGTTGCCAGGGACACTGAATGACAGGGATGGGTGCGTAAGTGCAGGTTATGGAAGGGATTGCATGAACGTAAATTGCTAGCCCGAAAAGTACAATGTCATAAAAGGGCAGGAAAAAAAACCCAACAACATCGACATGGACGGCACATAGTACAGTACATATGCCGATGAAAGCGAGAAACGCAACTGCAGTACTGATGCCACGCGTAGCGATGGGTGGCGGTAAGCATGCCACTTACGCATATGTCCACTTCGCGTCATCATCGAACTCCCTGCAACAATTGCTAGTAATGTTAGAACCGGACGCACAATAAGTTTTTTGCGTGCAATGTTTGCACGTAAGACGTTGAAAGAGAAAGGGGTGACCACATATGCATTGTGTACGTAGAGGACATTTTGTTCACTTGCCTTCACCACAAACGTCGCGTGCGTGTCTTCAAACTTGTGGGGCACCAAGAACACCTTTGACGAGTCCCAGAAAATACACACACCCCCGACAAAGCCGAAGGGGGAAGTGAAGCCGTGGTTCATTACCGTTCTTCGGAGGATCTCTCTGGCATTATCGTCTCCGACTCTAATATCTGTCACCACCATTACAGAAGCCCTAGTAATCACTAGTAGTCCTGTCAGATTTGGCATGAAGGATGCGCGTGCAATCCCTCTACAATTCTACACCGCAACACAAATGTCAGTTGTTGCAAACTCCGGAATGCGGGGTGAAAAGCCGATGCGATTGTTGGTTGCAACCATGTTCACTGTGTACGCAATGCCGTTGCCCTCGTCCATGGGCACAGACATTATGTTGATCTGAGCTCCGTCACGCCCCTTCAGTAGGATATGCAGGTAGAAGTTGTCACTTCATCCATAGTAATTGTAGAACAAAGTGGCGTGCGAAATGTCGAACGTCCTTCGTGGGGCGAGAGATGGTCTTGGTGTTGGCTCTATGTTGATCCCCTCAACCACCCCATCATCGTGGGCGGTACGATGTACTCGTAAGAGGGTTCTACCGTCGCGCCAGGTGGCCTGTCGCTTTTGTTCGCTCCACTGAGAGCAAAACTCCAACACAATCGGAATTTACACCGCCACATGTACTCCAGATGGCAACATGCACCCTACGTTGCGCATTCGATCTTGTGTGGTTACATCGAAGTTTGTCCAGTAACGCACTAGGCAATCCATAAATGATTACAGAGCGAGATTGTCCAGGGGGACGCAGTTACCTCCATCGAACCAACCAATTGTTGGGAGTACATCTGCAAAACTCGGCGGAGGGTTGGTGGGGGACGACATCCATGTTCGTAACTTCAATGCAGACGTGCCTGAACTTGTTTGCGGCGGCGAAATAGTCACCGCGGCGTGGATTCATCTCTCGAACAGGCAGGCGTGGATGTGCGGGTGCTCACCTCCACACGAACAGTGTGCGGTTCTTAGAGCGTCTCCCCCCCAACCCTTTCAATTCCCACCCGACCTCCTTCCGCTTGTTATGGCATATGGAAGTTCGCAATATATGATCCTCTCCACTGGCGTACTTATGAACTTCCATTATGACATTTACGCGAACTAACCACCTCCCACCAACTACACACTTATGTGGATGTCCCTGCCAAACGTACTGCCACAGTGTGTTGTCCATAGAAGGGGACCCCCACCCAGCAATTTCATTCCAACATAGGTATATCGCGTTACGAAATTCAGTGTACCTAGGTATTCTCATAACTATGACATGATACGCGGAGATTTTACGTTTAGTGGTTGGGTGCACATTCCGTACGTTGTCCTCCACGGCTCTGCCGAAAGGATTTGGGGACGTTAGCTTCCATCGTACGGGCATTTCCCGTCACTGAACTGGGTTTACCAAGGTATACCTTGGTGCAGTGCATGGTATATTGGGTCCCATAGAACTCGTACGCTAATTAATTATCAATGAATGGGTGGATGAGGACGTTGGTAGTGAAGCATTTATGGCCACCCACTAAGCCTCATTTAGTTGTCCTCAATGGAAGGTCCCAATCACCTACTTAAATATAGAGTAAGTAGCACCCATTCATTCTCCGTCTTCAGTCCCCACTTGAGTAAGCTGCACACACCCTGTACACATAACATGGCAGGCCCCTCAAGGAGAAGGGAGTACAGTTGTGGGTCCACAGCATCCGGCCGGGGAGAAGTACTACTGCTATTGTGGGCTAGAAGCTGCTGTGTTTGAGACGGATGACAACTACATGTGTCGGTTTGTTACGTGTCCACAACAGGTAAGTTGCTAAATTGTTGTGTTTTTGCGTCTACCACCTTAAGGATCATTCAAAATCATACGTGCTTACCCCCATGTGTTGTCGTGCCGAACCCCCTTCCCATGAATTGAAGAATGAACATGCATGCCCGTTCCTGAACGTGATTAACCCTGACTACCTAAAGCAAGCAAGGGACATCATAGATGAGCTTGCGGAGGAGGTGCGCCAGGTGCGTGACACTATTAGAACTCAGCGAAATGACCACCAGTTCATGCAGGATAAAGATCGGGCGATGGATTTGAAACTTCACGACGAGCTTCGTACGTGGAAGGGAAGGTTCACCATTTTCTTTGTTGTGAACTTACTTTTTATTGTATGGGTGATTTCAACTCGATCCATCTGAGGCGGACTATTGCTAGACGTGCTGAGCTGCGGCATGAACGATGTTGGAGATGGGGTGGTGATGTTCGTTTGCAGTGGATGAGGTGCTCATATTTGGGGGTGTTTGCATAGTTTGGAACTTTTTACGCATATATAACAGTGTAACCTAAGTTTGTATGTTAATATGTGGGCGGAGGAATCCGTTGTGATTGTGTACCCCTAATGGTTTATGTTGTATGTCCGATCTGTGTTGTTCAGCATGGTGGTGAGATTGGTTATATGTGGTACTTGTAAACCACACTTGTGTCATTCATTGTTGAAGCAAAGGGTCCAGTTTTCGCTTTTAACAGATGTTGGCATTTGTTTCGTTTTGCATGCATTAATGTGCATCCCTCCTGGTACAAGAACGATATGGTCGCCATGAAGTCCATAATTTGTTAATTACTAGTTACTGTTGCCATGGTAGAGTGTACAGCATTCCCTACATTACAATATAATTTGTTAATTACTAGTTACTGTTGCCATGGTAGAGTGTACAGCATTCACTACATTACAATATAATTTGTTAATTACTAGTTACTGTAGACATAAACCTTGTGTTAGTTGGCACAAAGAAGAAGCCATTCAATGTGGGGTCTATTTGTCCCAGTCAAAACATTGTCCTCTGTGAGGGGTGTGGGGAAGTTTACCACGGTGAGACCCCCTCTTAATTTCCCACTCCATAAGAAGTACACATTCCTGGAAGGGGATTGCCTGGCCTTCTCACCTTCATAAATCACAATCAATAATTGCACCCTTTTGGCTGGAGAAAGTGGCGCCAACAACCTTGCACTGTTGCCCACTCTCCTCATAGATGGCAGTCAGTATAAATGTATCCACTGTGTGCATTAAATTCCCACTTCCCATCTCCCTTCCTCCACAACCACCCTACAAGCGAGGCACCTCATGTTTCATGGTGGACAATGAAGTCTACTGTTATGGATGGCCAACTACTTTCTGATGCCACTTCCCTAATTAATTGCAATGGTTCACATCTCGGGATGAATACCACAGGGTCAACAGAGTTTGTGCTACTCTATGGATGTGGACAACCCGCTGAGTACGTGGTCGAACCCGATGTACCAGGCAAACGTCGTTCAGTATGTCGTGAGGTAAACTTCCACATCCTTACCGTTGATCTGTTTCCCCTTGCATTTGTGCATGTGATTTTAATTGACAAATTTCGGGTCCGCCGCAGAGAACGTGCAATCATGACATATGGTTAACGCGGTGTACACCATGCGAGAATACGGCTATTGTTATTTCGTGATTGTAACATTCAGTTAACAAGCTGAATGTAAGGCTTTTGGAGAGTGGCCTAAAACTGAAGTCGTCAGAGGTGTCACACATGCAGTTGACTCATGACCTAAGGGCTGCGAAGCGGTCTACAACCGCCTGGATGTTGACTACTACGACATCTGTGGTGATGTTGCTGTCGTTGTTGCTCTATATGGTGGCCTAACTCGGGGGCCAAACCCCAGAAGGCCGAGTTTTTTGGGTTCTTTTGTGGGCATCCCATGGGCAGGGTTATTTATGTCATGATATACTCCTTTGGTTTGTTTGTAATTTTTTGGGGCGATGTTGTACATTTTGGTATACTTATGTTAGGGCGTACCTATATGTGCGTGTTGAAGATGCTGTTGTCGGGAGTGCAATGTACGACAACAACATCGTCTTCGTCACACTTGCCCAGTGTGAGGTGATTGGCATGCCAGGAAGCCCTCCGTCTGATACATACCTGCGGATCACCAACAAGGAAGATACTGAAAGCATACATGACCTGTCACAGGAACCATTTTTTGCTCTGGTGTGGTTCGTGTCCATTTCGGCGTTTGTACATGTCAACATATATATGTGTGTATATACGACTACTTATATGTACTTCTATATGTACTGATGTAGCAAAAACGAATGGTGTACTGTGTGCATGCTGATGTTTATGATATATATATATATATATAGCAATTTCGCCTACCCAACCATCCCCTACTTTGTCCAATCCAAATAATGACCCAACACTGTAAGCCACTGCACTCTCCTCTACATACCTGGGTACACCGTCCGTAATGGTGGGGTAAGCGCAGTGTGCCCGGGCGCCTACATGTGCCACGGTATGCACAGATGCAGTGCATCGTATACTGTGGTGTTCGTCAGTAATGACTGTAAGCGGGGGTGAACTGTGGTACGCACCGGGGGGGGGAGGGTCTCGCTTCTGAATTCCACCCACACAATAAAGCAAATAACATTACAAAACCGTCAACAAAAACAAAGTATCATTGCACCCAAGCGTCAAGGGGAGGGGGGAAGTTCCTAATTCTGCCCCGTAGTAGGTCCGTTAGACATTTGTCCCAGAGTGCGCGCATATCGTCCTGTGAGAAGCGCAGCGTGTCTTCCTGGAGCGCCAACACGTCCATGAACATGATAACGAACACACCAAAGTCGTATCTGCTGTAAAACCATAACAAACATACAGAGTGTAAATGGCACGCACCATAAAGGACCATGGTACGGGGACATTAAGTTATGAGTTATACTTGGTCTGTGTGGGGCAACTCGGGTTGAGAACAGGCCACCCGACAATGTCTGTGTTCATGTCCACCTTCATGAGGGGCACATTGACGGCGACTTTCTGCAAGCAAAGACACATTCGTTAATAACAACGCCGTGGCGTGGCACGGGAAGCACGGACATAATAGGGGGACGTACCGCTCGAGTGACCAATGCGGCGCATTTGTGCTGTTGGTCAGGCCGATTGAGGGGCAAGGAATCGTACACAGCGAACCGTCTGCACCGTAGATCCACAGCTATAAGCAGCCAATGCCGTGCGTGGTCATCATACAACGGCAGCATCACCTGCGAGAATATTGTTAGGTGCAGTGCACATCATAGGCCGCATACATGTGCTACGTATGTGCGATAGGATGGTCGTGCGCTCACCTGCTCCACCGTCGGGTTGAGATGTGTGTTGATCAGGACATCCAAGCTCTTCCCGTCTGGGGAAAGTTTCCACTCCGTCTTTCATGTGGATACATGGGTGGGGTCCGTTAGCATAAGAATTGCAACAACTAGGTGAACTATGATTCCATAAGGCATCGTACATAAGGGAAGTAGGACAGGGTGTTTCTTATATGAACAAAACTTACCAATCGATGCGTCTTCAAGAATATCGTCAGCCTACAATACATTGGATGTTCACATTGCCGTCTGTGGAGGAGGACGCTGTAATGGTCAATTGCAAACCTATTGATGCAAAAATCCCCTGCTTGTCCCCTAGATCTCTGCGAGGGACGACCTTGACTAACCCTTTCACATCCAGCGCGCAAAAGCTTTACATCCCTTCTACGTTCAACTGTCGTTCCCTGTACATGTAATTGCCATATGACGGCCGTTACAACACAAGGCGTTGGAGGACATGTGGTTTGCATGGACAATCGCCAGGGAATTACGGAAGTGAATAAGATGTGCTTAGAAGGGGTGATAACGTGACTCACTAGTCGGACAA
>JAKOGI010001073.1:252500-319602 GCA_029747015.1 Carnegiea gigantea
TCTCCGCATTCCAGCTTTCCACCAGTGCCTGCACTAGGTGCCTTCCATTCCAAATGGCCTGTACTTCAACACAGGCCTCCATACGGTTCCCTCCACGGCCGACTTCTGCACCTCCTCTAACTCAACATTCAGACTATACACCGCTTCTAACACGCACCGATGCCTTATCACCACATAACCACGGCCTCCCCACCGACCTCTGCATGCTGCACGTCACTGTACCCCTCTTCCTACTCACTTTCCCCGCCGGCTTCCCCGACACACTGACATCACGTACATAGCCCTTGTCATGTCGCTTCTTGGAACGGAGCTCCGGCATGGCGCACCCCAACTACTGCCACTCACCTCATCCTCCCCCATCACTAACGAGCTGCTTTTGGCATTGTCCTTCCCCTCATCCTTCGCCTCATACTCACTAATGTCATCATCACTATCGGAGCTTGAGCTGCTAACATGTGTCGCCTCCGTCCGCATGCCTCTCCGGCGCCTGCACAGCTCCATGCTGTACACTTGTATATTAGATAATACCACGAACCCCGTTAGTCAACAACAATAGCACATAAGAATTCACCAGCAGCTGCGTATACCCATTGCATTTACCAACATCCCCCCTTACCCTACCCACATCACAACACCACACATGTAACCTCCCCTACTAACTTCTCCACACAATTCATTCCCACCCTCTGCCACACATCCACACCGCATGCCTCAGTTCACCACGCTACCGTATATGGTACACCTGGGTGCACCTACACTGAAGCAGCGGTGTACACCGTGCCATAATCAACATCCTTCCACTGTACCCGCCCTACCTGACACACCCAACCCACACGCCAACATTGACTCCCACAGTAGCACCTAACATAGTCGTTGGGAAATTTCAAACATCATGTTTAATGTATATCATTCGTATGGTTCAGTTCATTTCCACGGTTCACCTCTTATGACAATGTGGTCATCATATGTCAAAAACGAATCACCACACATCAACCCTACCCCACTTCACCACCCCACATGACATCCCAATTCAATGTTCACAGCTACATTCTACGGATACTGCTTCCCCCCCCACGGAACAAAATTGGGTCACTTTCAATTGTGAAGGTCATGTACTTCACTTCAGTTTACCCACTACACAAACATTTTCCACTACGGTACCCATCTAGGGACTCCACGGTAAACCATTCATTCTTCGCTCTCCCTCTTCCCATCGCCACCCTACCACACCCTCCTCAGTTCATATGACACCCTCTATCACCTGCCATCACTCCATTCCATCCTTCCTTTCCCATCCATTGCTCAATCACAAGTTCATTCATCCATGGCCCAAACTACCCACACCCACACATACACAAAATTGAACTTCACAGACCTAAATCTATAGGATGTGCAATACTTACCTTGCCCTGAGCCTCCCAGTTGTGTATTGCTTGCGTTTTGCAGCTTCCTCGCCGCCACACCTTCCTCCTGCACTGCTCACCAGGTACTCTTTCCATAGTCCTCACGCAGCACGCCGGCGACACCCACCCCTCTTCGTCCCTTTCAATTTCTCCTCCACAATGTCGCCAGCTGTCTTCTCTGTCAGTTACTCCTTCGCATTCCTGCTCCCTCTCGATTCCTCACTTCACCGTCCTCCCCCTAACTTCCACCACTAACTGATTCCCCACTGTGTTCAATTGCATGAGGGGCAAACTTGGAAAATGAACAAGGGTGTTACGGGAATTTCACCATCTATTGATTTTCCCCCACTTCTATTCCCCCCCAAATCTAACACCTATTTGTTCTCAAAAAAATCGGCCTATTGCCCCACAATTGAAGGCCCACTACCTTGTAAATTTTCCTATTAGGATAACTAGTCACTCATTTTATGATGATATTTTAATTTTTTCAATGGATAAATTCTACATATATTTTTAACTTAGAGGAAATTAAACTACAATTTTCTTAAAAAATCTAGTTATTTTATCACTAGAGTATCCAAAAATGCACTAGGACATTTTAGTTTAATGATTTAAGCGTGACTTTATTAAATGTTACTCGAGTAATTAATCATCTCAAAACTACTAAAGGTAACAAAAATTATTCTTTTAAACAAGAAAAGAATTATAGGAAAGAAAAGGTTGTATCATTAATAGGAATCAATACGAAGTGGCTCAGGTGGTTTGAGCTAAAGTGTTGGGTTTGAGTTATATGAATGGGAAAAAAAAAAGAGAGAGTTCTAAACGCTTGTTTGGCCAATAGTAGTTCGTCTCTCAGTGAGATGGATGATCAAAGGCCAAAAGCAATCATTAATAGGTGTGTTTAGGTTGTATTTAGTAATAGTGTTTGAGATAATGTCTAGCATGTTGATAGAGTTAAAATACTAATCATCTAAATATCATTGTTCAATAAAGCAACTTTGATTTAGCAGTTTAAGTAATGTTTTGTACTTCATGTAGAGTCCTTGAAAAGCTAATAAAATTCAACTTTGGTATTTATCAACTTAACATTTGAAAAATCATTTATATCTTTTTTCGTCAATTTATAATAATTAATTAACCTAACAACTAAATTTACCATACACATTTTCTTGAATCACTTAGTTAAAAGAAATTATAAGCTGACATCTAGATTCTAACAATTATATAGTAACATATATCAGCAATCTAGACATTTATATATGTTGGCCCGATTTTGACTAGTTAAATTACTCTAAAGGGGGGTGAATAGGGTGATGATCGAAGTCACTAAATAATCAAATGCAAAAAAGTGAATGAGGATAAGACACGAGTATTTTTTAACAAGGTTAGCCTCAATCAGACTTAGTCCCTGCCTAGAGTTCCCTAACTCTAGGATTAACCCAATTTTATTAGGAGAGATAGTTACAACTCTAGAGTACACCTACTCTAAGTTTCAAGTCACAAGTTGACACCTTCAACAAGGTTTGGTAGAGTTGACCCTTCAACTTTATAATCCCACCCAATTACAACTTTGAACAAAACAACTTAATTGAATGAATAGCAAATCAAGGCTCAATGTATGCAAGTGAGTATTGTCATTTGTGCTCATTCTTTTGCTCTTCTTCAGCTGCAAATTCCTCTCAATTTATGGCCAAAAGATATTGAAGAGGTTGAAGGATTATTTAGAAGGTGACCGTTACATCAAACAAGGAAGGTTGATTTTCTATATCATTTCAAGACCTTGAAGTCCTTCTTTCAAGCCCTTGAAATCTGCAACTTTGCTCAATGTTTACCCTTTGATTTCCAACGGCTACTTACCTTCTTTTGAGCTGAAGATCTTGTCAAGAAAATTATCTAAAAGATGATTTTTAGCAGCACAATCTTTCAAAATTTGGTCTCAAAAGATATCAACAAATTTAGGCAAATCTTGACTTTTTCAAAAGTATTGACATATAGAGAATCATAATCTCATATTCAAATTTGAATCACACAATATATTATCATAAAGATAACATATTCAAATTTGAATATTAAATCATCTCAAGATATTGTGGCAACTTATATCAAATTATTTAAACGATATGTACTAGCATGCCAGTATAACATGATGAATATACCAATTGATTAATCCCTTTTTCTCTTTCATCAAAACATATTAATAAGCACATTGTGAGCTTTAAGAAAGGTAACAATATACTATTCTAATAACTAATTTTACAAAATAATCCCTTATTATGAGAGAAATCTTATATCATACCAAGACTTAGTCTTCATTACATTTTAGTACTGTATAAATCTTCAAAAAAGAATGGAGGGTCCGGAATTCGAATTAGTATTTAACATTGCAATCTGATGTAAAAAAAGGGCAAATTATTGAATGCTCCTGGGAGCAAGTGCTGTTCTCGTTACATGTATGGGTTTGTTATTTGTATCTATCATATAATATATCTTAATACATGTTTACTAATGTGACTTCTAAGAGCATGTGTTGCTAAGAGCGTGATATAAGTTTTGTACAAAAATCACGTTGGTACCACAGTAGATGAGACTTTATAGGCTGAAAATATTTTCTTGGGTCATGTTTGTTATGAGTATGTTATGCCTACTACCTACTTCGATATGTTCCAACCTACTCCAACCCGCTCCCAACCACTCCAACTTATTCCAAAATGCTCTAAACCACTTCAACAAATTTTTATTTTGTATTTTTTTTGGGGCTTGAACGACAAATTTGAAAAAGGACAAAGATCGTCAAGCCTTGGACCAAGATAGGTGAAAATTATAATAGTTAAAAAAATTATAATTTTTTAGGAAGAATTTTTAACCATAAATGAAAAAAAGGACAAACATTATGGACGCAGCTAAACTCGACTGAGATTGGTAATCGGTGAAACATATCTATGTGCTAGACAACTTCATCTGAATGAACATGACCGATGGATACTAAATCCACCAAGACCAACATACATTGTAAGAACCTCGAACATCATTGTACGACAAGCAACTAATAACTATAGAGATGTAATAGCTGATATGATTTCATTATCAACAGACAACCATTAAAACTTCTCTCTGTAATTTTTTGTTGTGAAGAAACGCATTGAACCAGTTGTACACGATTATTGTATTTTTTTGACATTTGGACAATATTATCATTTGGTGCAAAATTATTGCTAACTGCGGCTAACACTGTGAATTGCTCCTTAACGATATTGACCGCTAATTAAAGCTCAGTAATTCATTGCAATGGCGTTCAATTCTTTCGTTGTATAACTTTTGTGGACAATGTGAAGTAATATTATAAAAATCAAAGTAATTGTACAAAAAATAGCAATTGATAGTTATAAATCTTCGAAAACACTCTCTACCTACTCCTACTCACTCCGACCTGCTAATCGGTAATCGAAAGCGTTCCATCATACTCCAACCCCACTAAATATTCATAAAAAGCATGCCTTAAAACCTAGAACTATAAAACACGTGACTATCATATAGTTCACATTGAGTGATCTTGTCTTAGTCCCAGGGAATATTTTGGCAAATTCTTTGTGTCTCTGCTGTGTGACCATCAGAAAGTGTTGGGCCTCTACAAAGGTAAATGTTCAATTGTTTTGGTTCGAATGGGCTTCCTTTATAAATAGGCTAAGCTTGGATTCTAATTCAAATAATTATCATATGTCCTAAGTTCCTAGAGTTCATATTCATACCATTTACCAGTCTGTCACTTCGACTTTAATTACCCTTAATTGTACCACAAATCACTTTCAACTTTCAAATATAAAAGCTGCATATAGTCTGTCATTTATGTAGCTTTCAACTTAACTTTACAAGATTAGTCCTGACCAACGTCCTTGGGTCGGATGACAAAATACAAGTAAAAGAAAGTGACATAAAACCCACCACATGGACTACCAAATTTTCAAGCAAGCCGAATTGGCCCATGCCCACCTTGTATGCTTTATTGGCCATTGCTGTCGTAATTTATAAGCTGTAAAAAGTCTGTAATTCTAGCACCAAGATTTTGACACAAATTTATTACGATGACGTGTTCTTTCATATGTAAATTATATTAGAGTGTTGAGTTTCTAGATTCAGACTTGTGATTTATTTCTCTTCTTCCCTTTTAAAAGTTAAAATCTCTTCTATTTATCCTGCTCGATGTATAAAATAAAGTCTGTACGTGATTATTACCGTTATTAGTTTTTGATCCTTTGAAAAACAAAAGGGGGGTCGGAAGGACAGATGGGACAAAGAGTGTACTAAACTATTAACAGGGGTAGAAATTACTACAGTTAAAATATTGCAAGCATCCAAATAGGAACTGGTCAATCCATAGGTATACTTTGAAGTTACAAAGATTGTTCCCGTAAACCAACCTCCTAAAGCAAAATAAGCACAAAAAAAGATCAATAGACTAGACCAACCTCCAAAAACAAAATGATCCCTCCATAACCAATTATCCATAATATTAAATAAATTTTTTTTTATCTTTGATCCTACTATTCAACTACTTCAATCATTTCTGACCACCTCATAGTATTTTTTGGAGTCTGAAAGTTCAATCACTTTATTTTGATTTATGTATGATTGGATTTCTCGTACAGAGGATTTAGTGCCATGCACCCAATCCATAGCTGTTTTCAATATGTGGAGAAGTTGACAAGAACCCTGGCTGCTCGGAGCTAAATGCGGTGACATTTTAAATTGGTTGATGGAAGTATTCAATTTGAGTTTGATAGCTTGCTGCACTCAACTTTCCTATTACGATCCTATTTTTAAAAGAAAAGGTTTTAACCACAGTTCACCAATTCTACAACATTAATGAACCATTAGAATGAAGCTGTCCTTTGGGGGTTCTTTGTGCCTCTGTTTTTATCATAATTGAGTTATTATTGATCATAAAGAGTGAAGTTATCTTTTCACTAATTTTCTTCATTTATAAGACTCAAACTCGCAATCTTACTTAAAAGAAATAAGCTTGAACCACTTGAACCAATCTTTGTTTGTGAAGCTAACTGATTTATAGACATACTCGGAATATTGTATATTCATTTATTTATAGTGGACTGGTATAAAAGGTAAACACGATATATATATATATATATATATATATATATATATATATATATATATATATATAACAGATTAAATTTTGTATTAATTAAATTGAATTTTATTAGAATTGCAATTAACAAAGACCATTTACTTGATTTTGAATCTTAAACCATTATTCACCTTTACTGTAACAACTTTTAGAATTATTCTAAGAAGGATAGTTACAATTTTATAAGAAGTCAAAAAAAGGAGGACGAAAACAAGGTACGTTTTTCCTTTGAAACATATTGCATTAATGTATTTTCATGTGTGCTCTTTTCTTTTCTTTTCTTTTCTTTTTTAACTGTTTTCTCTTCTCTAATGACTGGTAAATAAAGAATAGATGGTAGAAGAGAAAATTTCCCATTGTGATCAGAATAAATATCATTATTTTTCATTTTAATAAGTCATTGAACTGTATACCCAAGGAACATAGGAGAGAGAATAATTAATTTTAAGCTTAAAAATCCAACCATATATCAAATCATATTGGAAAAGTGATTTGGCATTTATTTTTCTTAAATAAGGTATTATATTTGAGTCTAAATAAAGTGATTTGGCATTTGTTTTTCTTAAATAAAGTGATTTGGCATTTGTTTTTCTTAAATGGACAAAATTTATGACGTAAGTGATATTAAAATCTAAATATTCTTGTTAAGTTTCTAAAATTTAAATCGATAATAATAAACCTTCAAATCCTTCCAACTCAATTTCGTTCCTGATTTTTTAAATTAAAAAAAAATAGAGAGAGATAGAAATGAAGAGTTTGTTCTATTCATTTGAAAGAAAGAAGCAAAACAGAAAACGAATTGAAAAAAGTAGGAAGAAGTTGAAAAATTATAAAGAAATTTGTTACAAAAAAGCAGTAGGGAAAGTAATGGGAGAGAATTAAAAGATGACATTCCAACTGGAAAAGAATAGACATTATGTTCCTACATTAAGGCATATTCCGGCAAAGTTTTGGTTACTTTGCTTCTGAAGCTCCTTGAATCGATATGCAAACAAGGAATAGATCTTGTAGTGCTGTTTAGCAAATAGTTATTAGCTATTAACTATATCTATTAGCTGTTAAGTGCTTGCTATTTGAATTAGCTGTTTGTTAAAAAACTGTTTGATAAAATTAATTATTTTTGATAAAGTTATGAGACAAAAATCTATTTCTCTAAAAAAAACTCATAAAATTAGCATTTTCAAATTAGTGTTTTGAATCCAAAAAGTTCTTTTAAAAAGCCTTTTCATCAAATACTGATGCAACTTTTTGACTTGGGTTGTGTTTGGCAATAATATTTTGAATATCATTTAGTGTTTTGCCCCAGTCAATACATTAATCAATCAATTTTTAGTGTTTGGTAAAGTAGGATTTTGACTAACATTTTAAGTAGCATTTGGCATTTTATATAGTGTTTTTGAAAAGCCAACAGTAATAACTTTTGGCATTCAAAATAACATTTCATATTTTTTTAGCTAAAAAATATTCTTTAAAAATTTTATCATTGGAAATTATTTATATTCTTGTATGCCAATTCACATTAATCAGCTAACCGAACAACTACATTTATCGAACACATTTTTTTAAACTACTCATCTAAACAACTATCCGCTTACAGCTAAAGTAGAAACGCTATCTACTGCATAAACAACTATCTGCTACCTAAACGGCTAATTTTGCCGAATATAGCATTAATCAAATAGCTAATTTTAGTTTTAAAAACTCTTTAAAAAGTTGTTTGTCAAATACTACCATTAGCTGATTTCTTATTTCTTATACCATCTCTTGTTTAATATAGCAAAAATTACTAGCAGGTGTTGCTTTTATTTTTATATTTCCCAAATGGAGTTCTTTCAGTTAGGCATTCTTTTGGGGACAAGTTGCACGAGTGGAGGGGGACCTTTTATCCCCATTGTTATTACTCCCCTTAGCTAGCAATTGACTCTCTCTCTTCTATTTCCCACCTCTCTTTTCTACCCTCAAACATTCATCCTGAAAAGATAAAAAGCAGTTTCATTGCCATAACATTCATTACAGATTTGTAATTAAAATTAACCATTTATCTTCGAACAACTTTCTGTTTTTCGTAAACCTCATTTTCATACAATATATTATTTGATTTTCTTTCTACAATCCAAAATTAATTTCGAAAATATAACAAATACATTATTTGAGAAGATACATATAAAAATAATAACATAGAGTCAATTACGTTTTAAAAAAATTAATATTACATAATTAATCAATTATTGTATGACAATAAGGTTTGCAATAACTTTATTCCTTTTTTTCAAATACTTTTAATGAAGAAATCATCTTTTTCTCATATTTAATAGAAAATTTAATTTTAAATATTATATTTTAACTAAAATATATGAATTCTTAGTTCTAATATTTTTTTTTCTTCATATAAATAAATTAGTTTTAAAGCTTTATTGTACAATTCTCAACCATTTTTTTTAAAAAAAAATTCAGTAATTTTTTGCCTTCTAGTTCATTATTCAAACCATTATTTTTTATACTTATAGTTTTTGTATTTCAAGTTAAAAATTTATTTGTATTTTCTAACTTTATTAGGTTTATTACATTTTAATTTCTTTTTACCTGAGTTAATGGAAACATCATTGTGCTTGCTTTAAATGAAATTTAGCATTGTAATTGTATTTTATTAAAAAATTATTTTTTTATTATTAGTGATAGACTTTTTATATTGTATTTCTAGTTCTGCAAAAAAAATTTGAATTTGAATAATTGAAAAATGTGAATGTTGTTATCTTGTGAGGTGATAATTTTGTGCAATTTGTGGTGGATGTTAGTGTTGTGTATTTTTCGAATTTGTGGGTATAGTGAACTATATTGTATTTGGTGTTGTGATATTAGCTTAGTTGTTAAAGTGTAATAACCTTGCAAACAATATAATTGATTTTCAATTCCTAATTGAAATAAATTACAAATTGTTAACCCGGTTCAATACATGTGTTTAACCCAGGTTAACAACCTTAATTTTGATGAAGATGTTAGCATTATGTGTTACACTAATTCTAGTTTTCAGAACATAATATTCAACACCCAACTTTTAAGAATGTCTACTTGATTCTTACTTGCAAATAACAAATCATATGAAGGTAGAAACGATAACGAAAAAAAATCTATCATTTAATCTAAAAAGACTTTCAAATGAATACTCGTACAACGTTCATTTCCACTAAAATATTATGTGTAGAATATCTATGTATTTTATATATTTTAAAACCATTAAAAATTTTTTATATGGAAACATTTAGGGTTTATGCTTTATTGTTTGAAACATAGCATCCTAAGTTTAGGGTATTTTAGAATCTTAGGGTACGTTATAATCCATCAAATTACTTCAATTGAAGATAATTAGTAATAAACTAGCAACAAATCCTAAACCCTAAATCCTAAAACCTAAACCATATAGTTTAAACCCTATGGTTAGGAGCTTTAAGTGGTCAACCAAAATTGTAAAACTAAACTCCAAATTCTGAGCACTAAAACCTTAGTTTTAAACCCTAACCAGAAACTCTAAACCCTAACCTTAACCTTGATACATCAATCATGCGGATACAAACCAATAGGGCAAGACCTTAAAGTATATATGTTTTTATCAATTTATATTAATTACATTGTATATGTATATTGACCCCAAAAAAACCTAAATACTAAACCTTGATTCATCAATCATAGGGTTAAAACCTAACAGAAAATAACCCTAAATACATACATATATATTAATAATACGAATAGTAATATTAATAATACAAATAATAATAATAATAATAATAATAATAATAATAATAATAATAATAATAATAACAACAACGACAACAGCAACATCATCATCATCTTCTTCTCATTATCATCATTATTGTTGTTGTTATTAATATTAGCAATAACAAAAAGTAAATTAATGATAAAACTATAATACTAAATAATATTAATAGTAATGATATAAATAATCAAATAATAATTATAAATGGAGCAATGATAATACATAAATTATTATTGAAATTTATAACATGAATAATATTACTAAAAATACAATTTAAAAATAATAATGTGAATATTGTTAGTAACATAATAATAATAATAATAATAATAATAATAATAATAATAATAATAATAATGTTGATAACAAGGTAGCCAGTTATTTGAAGGGCAGCCTTGTTTTTTTCATGAATTACTTCCCAACCCTCTATCACGTCAGTGACAGCTCTCAGGTAAAATACAACACCAACCTGAAAACAGTGAAATTGAATAATAAAGAGGCCAAATACAACACATGTTAGTAATTTTTCCTTTAATTTGTTTTAAGCTACAATTGAAGCTACTAATTAAACAAAGAACAGACGTTATAGGCTTATATGGATTAATTACAGAATGCGATATATGAACATTGAATAACCTCCCTGTTTGTTGCCCTCAAGCAAGCCAGAAACAAGGGTCAACTTGTTGACAATTACAGGAAACAGCAGATCCTACTTGATGTGAAAAGTGTCAAAATCTGACAAAGACGAATTGAGGCCCACCCTTGACCCTACCCTAACAGGCGTTTCCGAGTAACACTCTCACCGTCGTATCTAGTCCCAAAAAAAGCACCGCCACTTCACTCCACCATAGGCATATACGTGATCCATCCATGTGATCATGATGTGATGTGATATGAGCGGTTCAAATTCTTAATTTTTTGTCAGAATTCTAAATTCCCCCATCCAAAAAAGAGAAGAAAACAGTTGAATAATTTGCAGTCTTTTTAGCCCTTTTCCACACCTCCTTTCTTTCTCTGTCCCACTGTTTCTGCTTTAGTAAAGATAGTGCAGAATTGTTGATGATTGATTGATGTTAAGCTTATTCAGACAATTTTCTGAGTAACCCAGAAAGTAAAACAATGGGGTGTCAAGTTATCATCTTTCTCTCTCCTTTGCTTTGTTGTTGTTGTTTGATGATCTCCCTTGTTGGTGCTGATTTTACCCCAGTTGACAACTATCTCATAAACTGTGGCTCAAAGTCTAACACTACCATTGATAACCGGCTGTTTGTTGGGGATTTAACAAAACCCAGGTTTTTATCTCTAGATTCTTCACCTAAATCATCGCCAATTTCACTTTCTGATCCTAACCCATCTCCCAATTTGCCCACAATTTACAACACAGCTAGAGTTTTCCCCAGAGGTGGGTCTGCAACTTACAGGGTCAGCATTAAGAAGGTGGGCATTCACTTGGTACGTCTACATTTTTGGCCTTTTAATTCTCAGAATTATAATCTTAGTACTGCAGTTTTTAGTGCTTCTGTTAATGGGTATTCATTATTTCATGGGTTTAGTGCCTCCAAGCCGCTGTTGAGGGAGTTCATATTGAGGGTGAATTCGGATGATGTTGAGATTGTTTTTACACCTGAGGGTGAACTGGGTTTTGGGTTTGTTAATGGAATTGAGGTGATTTCTGCTCCAGATAACCTGATTCTTGATTATGGGGTTTTGTCTATTGGTCCTAATGGTATGAAAGAGTACAAAAATCTGTCATATCGAGTACTGGAGAGTGTTCATAGGATTAATGTGGGTGGATTGAAGTTAACCCCCTTTAATGATACCCTTTGGAGGACTTGGATCCCTGATGATGATTATTTGGTTCTACAATCAGCTGCTAAACGAGTGAATTCAACCCACACCCCAAACTACAAACCTAGTGGTGCTAGTAGGGAAATTGCACCAGATAATGTGTATATGACTGCCCAGGAGATGAACAAGGATAATGACACTGCTTTTGCAGATTTCAACATTACCTGGAATTTTCCTGTGATAGATCATGTTCAGTATCTAGTGAGGTTGCATTTTTGTGATATAGTAAGCATTGGGCTTAATCAGCTCTATTTCAATGTGTTTGTTAATGGGTTTATGGCTTACAAAGATCTCGATTTGTCAACGCTTACATTCCATACGCTTGCATCTCCCTACTATGTTGATTTCATTGTGGGCATGGACCATTCTGGACCTATTCAAGTTAGTGTCGGTCCATCTTCTTTGAGTACTACTTTGAAGAAGAATGCTATTTTGAATGGGGTTGAGATCATGAAAGTGGTGAATAGCAAGGTTACTGGGACTGGGCACAAGGAACAGAAAGTATGGGTTGTTCTGGGTTCTGTCCTTGTAAGTATTGCTGTTTTGAGTGTGGTGTTGCTCGCTGTTTTGCTAATGCTAAAATGCAGAAGGAAACCAAAACCTGCAGAAAGTTCAGGATGGACTCCCCTGCGTGCACCCATCGGGAGCTTCTATAGTAGAGTTACGGAATCTGTTGCTTCCCCACGGAATGGATTGAATGGCTTGAAGATTCCCTTTGAGGAAATACTATTCGCGACAAATAACTTTGACAGAAGTTTGATCATTGGTTCTGGTGGATTTGGTATGGTATACAAAGGGATTCTTAGGGATGGCACCAAAGTTGCTGTGAAACGAGGTATGCCAGGGTCTAGGCAGGGTCTTCCAGAGTTCCAAACTGAAATATCTGTCTTATCAAAGATCCGGCACCGCCACCTTGTTTCAATGGTTGGCTATTGCGAGGAGCAATCAGAGATGATCTTAGCTTATGAGTACATGGAGAAAGGGCCACTCAAGAAGCATTTATATGGGTCTGGATTACCAGCATTATCTTGGAAGCAAAGGCTTGATATTTGTATTGGAGCTGCTAGAGGTCTTCATTACCTTCATACAGGTTTTGCTCAAGGAATCATCCATCGTGATGTCAAGTCTACCAACATTCTTCTTGATGAAAGTTATGTTGCCAAGGTGGCTGATTTTGGACTTTCTAGGGCTGGGCCATGTCTCGATCAAACCCACGTAAGCACTGGTGTGAAAGGTAGTTTTGGTTATCTGGACCCAGAGTATTTCCGGAGGCAGCAACTCACAGATAAATCTGATGTCTATTCATTTGGTGTTGTATTGCTCGAGGTTCTTTGTGCCAGACCTGCTGTAGATCCCTTGCTAGCAAGGGAGCAGGTAAATCTAGCTGAATGGGCATTGGAGTTTCAGGAGAAAGGCCTTCTAGAGGAAATTATCGACCCACAGCTCAAAGGCCAAATAAAGCCAAGCTCATTAAAGAAATTTGCTGACACGGCGCAAAAATGTTTAGCAGACTATAGTGTGGACAGGCCAACCATGGGTGATGTTCTCTGGAATTTGGAGTATGCATTGCAAGTTCAAGAGAGTCAAGCAACAAGCGAAACAAATGAATCAAGTGTTACTTTTACTTCAGAGCTTTCCACAAATAGAGTTGTCTCTCATGTTCCTAGCAATGTTCAACCCATTGAGGATACAAGTGACGAGAAGCTAGAGGTATCAAATAGTGAAGTTTTCTCTCAGTTAGTTAATAGTCAAGGCAGATAATTTATGGGATGTGGTATAGCAAGATGTCCTATTCCTTCCTCAGCATTTCATACTATAGGTAATTGTTCAGAAATTTCATACACTTCATTAAACTCCTTTGAGCCTCTTACTGAAACTGCATTCCTTGGTGATAAATGCTAATTAGTTCTTAATCCACGCTAAAATCTGTTTGGTGTGATCTATGAGATGAATTACATTAGACAATTTGCAACTATACTGTAAATTGGTAGTCTCTGTCGCTGTCTTACTTGATCACTCTGAGCAAGTCAGTCATTCAGGCTTTATCTTTCATGCGCCATGAAATATGCATGTACCTTGGCTGGTTCTTCACCCTAGAGATTGGGTCTTTGATACTAATGTTAAGGGTAAGAGAAACTTTTCAATTGACTATAGTGAAATTCATAAGATAATTCATTATAGTCCTTCAAATTTTGAGGCTTGGAACTAAAGAGGTTATTTTGCAAAAAGTAGACATATGAACAATTGGAGAAACTTGTCTTCTGCTTCTATAAACTGTACTTTGCTCGTCAGTTCAGTAGATTCTGTAACAGAAGAAGGTGAGAGAAGTATTTGTAGGTTTAGATGATCCTGCCATTGTCTTTGTGGATGGAGCCGTAGGCATTACACTCTTGAGCTGTGTTGGTCACTAGGATCCCTTTTGCCATCTTTTACATAGCTGCCCTGTACAATGGCCTAAACAGCATCATATTACTTGTGTCTTGTAGATTCTACTGCTACTGTTTGCTTGTAGGGATAAAGATGCCCACATTTGAATCTCCCAACACATTATCTCCATGGGGACACCTGCACTTGGTTTCTGTCGTTGTATATGGTTGTGTGTCTAGGTTGTCAAGGGTTTGTCTTGAAACTATTGAGTTTCTATTTGCTTATAGCCTCATATATTATGTTCCTACCTGAAGAACTTACATTGTATATGACTGCTGGTCATGCATAGTCACATACACTCAGACACTATCACACTGGCCCTACTTAACCTCCTCCCCACCTCCTCTTCAAACTTCTGAGCTGACCTCGGTGGCTAATATAGGTTGAAGCCCCAATTGATGACCTGGTTACAACAGCGCAAGCTTTTAAAGCATGTAACTTACTCTATCCTCCTAGGATTTGCTGCTTTTGGGATTAGAGTGGGAGAAATTGTGTCATTTGTGATGTTGCTGGTCTCAGGTTATGGGAGGCGCAACCTCTTGCCAAATTCAGGAGTTGCTTCTATGATTTATGATGTTGAATCGAACCAGGAGAGAGCACGGAGGGTTACAGTTCTCTGGGAGCATGGGCCCGGGGTCTGACATGATGCATCTGAGACTGTAATCTGAAAGCTGCAGTTATAGTGTCAGCAGTATCTTAACCCCTCCCTCCCCTCAGCATATCTGTTTTAGAGTTCAGAGTTCTGCTGTCTCTACAATAGTTGGAGCAATGCATCCCCCCCCCCCCCCCTTGTTTCGGCACACATTTATATATTTTGGAATTTTGCATAGGTAACAACTGAAGTTGTAAAAAACTCTATTTATCTTTTATACTTGGAATGGCATTTGTATTTATATGTTGTGATTCATAGTTCAAAGTCATTCACATTATTCAGCATGTTCGCTGCAAAAGTCTCATAGGATGGTATAGTGGATCGTGATATTGCATTGTGAACTTGTTCCTTTTAAGAGTGGCAAGTTTTTAAATAATTGAGAATGTATTTGAGTATGCTTCCATAACATATGCATCAACGCTTCATAGTGGAAGAGATTACATGACAATTAGTCACGCATTGTGAGACGAAATGTACACTAGAGAAAAATTACTACATGCAGTCGTTATACATTACGAGTGCTAAGATCTTTGTTGCAAATTATTCGTGTAATCCAAAGCATTTTAATATTAATCGTTACTTCTGGAGATCATGGGCAATTCCAATCACAGCGTTCATTATATTCTCCAGGGGGACCCTTCCGGCTTGCTATACTTCAATGTTTAGTGAAGGTCTCCACCAATCAGAGCGTGAGGAGTCCAAGGGTTAGGATAATTGCCTTCCAAGCAGCAGACCTGGGTTCGAATCCCAACTGACCCATTTGACAGTGTGCTTGCATTAAATTTTCTTTAAAAGCGCCCCCCCCCCCCCCCCCCCCCCCCCCCCCCCCCCCCAAAAAAAAGCCCTGAAAACATAGAGAATTACTGAGTATTATGTTCCCCTCCTCAGTTCACAATGCTCAAAAACAGCAGGAATCTCTCTTCTCCACCAATTGAGGAAAGTTTTGACTTAGTAGTTTTCACCTGACACACTGTCATGAATAGAAAAGCATTGTACAGCTAAGAGACACTTTACGTAATTATTTAGTTGAAAATAAACAATCTTATAATGCAGAGAAATTTGTAAATATTTTCATTATCTTGTTTAGTTGTAAGAGAATACTGCAAATAACAACTATTATATAATCATAACTGCATTGCAAGGTTGATCTTAGTATGTTATATTCAATCAAACATCAAGTACATTTTATTTACACATGATAACACATCTCAACCATCATAAAAATGAAGAACCCATAAAATACATCAGAAATAATCTGTTTCTTCATTTCTGGTAAGTGAGATCAAAATTACGCAAGTCACCTCCAAATGTTCTGAGCAACAGCATGCTGAAGTTTTTACAGCGTACCCTTCTTTCTGATTGAAGTTCAGAGAAAGAAGTTGCAAGGCTCGATAGCAAATGAGCTGCGTATATGTATGACACCAGTTTCCAAATCCAATGAACAAATAAAAAACTTAAAAACCTACAGTCGTCTTGTTGTAAGCCTCACTTTTGAAAAATGAATGTGAAGCTTATAAAAGTCTGGTATGAAGAAATAATGAACTCTTCCACCCTCATACTTTAGTCATAAGCTTTTTTCCAGTCGTCTGCGAGTTCTTTGTTGTCCTTAGTAGGAGTGCCCCAACTCGAGCTAGAGGTTCATGCTTGAAACCCCACTTTTTGATTCCTTTTCCAGGGCAGGTGGTTTTTTTAGCAACCTTCTATTTTTCAAACTATATAACTCTAGTTGAAGACTCTGTTAATGTTGATGAAGAATCATGGTTCAAAACAGTCCAACAATTTACGATTGTGGTGATAAGGCCCCTGTGGCCTTTAAATGACAAGAGCCGCACATCTGATGGAACAACAGACAATTCCTCATCACCCCATGAATCTTCAACCCAATTAGACTTCTCCACAATAACCTTTTTACACGAGTTATCATTTAGAGCAGAAGCTATAGTAGTCTGTTAGACTATAGTGGTACCTTGACATATTGTACTGTTATCTAGTCTTCTCATAGCGGTTGTTGCCCATGTAGGATCACCGAACCCAATCAACGCACTCTTTTCATTCAACCAAACAAGTTCGCATTCATCACCAAACCTCATAACGAATGGGATGATATCTACATCATTTGTAGGTCAATCAAGGCCACAACAAGCTTGGGATAAATATCAAATGATGGATGGTTTACACTCATAGTATGTGCTCCCTTAGAACCTAGAATCCGGAGTGGGGCTCTGGATTTTGAGATAGCATGGACCACAATGAAACGCTTTGGCTCCCAGCCAACAGTGCTAACTGAGAGCCTCCACCTTTGAGCGATAAGACTGAATGCATCTTACTTCCCCTTCAACATTACACAAAAGACATGAACTCTGACTTTACTAGGATTTGCTGTATTTTTGCCAAGGAGAAGTTGTCTGTATCTCTCATCCATTGGTGGAATCCATTTTGGATCTCATCTTACGAATTCTGCCAACATGTCTGAAACAGTAGGATTCTCATCATAGTGAAGAGCATCCAAACTTGGCAAAGAAATATCAAAAGCATCAGCAACAATGCGCTTCCTCTCAAGTTTGCTGCACTCATCATATCACATGAGTTTCCTTTGCCCAAGTGGAACTCTTTTGTCATTTACTTGCACACGCTAAAGAGGTAATAGAAGCTTTTATAGGGCAACAACCTCGAGAACATTATCGGCATTAAAGCTGAAGTCCCTGCCCCAAATCACAAGGCACAGCTATAATAATCCAGCCACAAGAGCAAGTAATTGTCACGGAAATTTTACTTCTTACATCAGGGCAAGGATCTCTAGGATGACAAAGAGCTCTACACGTGTTCTTGCAAGCTTTCCTGGGTGCACCACATGTTTGTCCACAAGAAGCCCTCAAGACAAAATCCAATGTATCACTTTGTGGATCACAAGGTGGAGCATGACTAGTTCTTACAGAGACATGTAGCCCACAAGACCTTGTGTTCCCACATAACTTGTTACACCTAGTATCCTTCGATCCACAATGAATGTTGCGTAGAACTACGTGTCCACCAATGCATTATTTTGCTATAGGGATAACGTAGGGTGGATGCCATGAGTAGATTTATAACCACAAGGCTGAAGAACAAAGCATGGGTATTGGCATGAAGGAGGAGGTGTACCACGAGGTAAAGGTAGTGGGATTTAAGTTCTGTCATGTGCACATGTTACGTCTGTGAAGATAGTTTCCAGGTAAGGAGGACAGTGGCCACAGTGACAAAAAGATACGCAAGAATGTTGCTTACATCTCAACTTCTTTCTACAAACCATAGAGCAGAAAGCAAGTTCCAATTAATAGAAAGAGACTCACTGGAACCAGAAAGGGGGCAGCAATGTTCACGACAACGATGCCTCTCATAATTCTTTTTGCGCCCACATGGCCTATTGCATACAAATTCTCAACAACCAAGGTTGTCTTATGGCATTCCATAGTTTAAGAGGTAGGATCACAACAACACTTTTGAGTGACAAGCTCATCACAAGGTTGAGAAGGCCCATATGACACTTTTCCTTACACTGATGCAAACTAAAGGAAAAGGCTCGACACAAGTCCCTATACATGCCAAAATTGAAACCAGATAGCTCTTTCTTTGATCCTTCAAGGTTGTGTTACCACAATAACAAGTATTTACTTTATTAGGTAATGATTCACACTCTGTACAGGGGCCTGGATGGCATACTTCAGCACACCAATGATTTCACACTCAGGTTTCTTTGCACATTTAGAACCACATGAGAAGAGACTGACAGTCGCCCTTATCTCTCCCTTTGTTGACATGTCTCCGCAAAGAAGCAACTTAGAGGCCTTCGTAGAAAAGCAAGAGGCATTAATCGGAACTTCGCAACGCTCATAGGGACCCACATGACACATCCGGTCACACCGATGATGATTACAATCAAGGAGTTTATGACGTAGTTAACCACATGTATGCACATATTTCTGATCAGAATATCTCATGGTAATTACTTTCTTCCCACGGGGCCATGGGGGTAAGGCCTTGGTGGCGCAAAAGCCTTACGTGGGGGACATAGACCTGGGTGACATTGCAAGCCACAAACATGAAGGGAAAAAGTCCTTCCTACTTATACCAGTCCCACTGGCTTCCTTCTCTAGTGGCTTCCCACCAGGTTCACCATAAGAATGTAGTGTCAAGTATAAATCTAAAGCTGGATTGTGCCTCTTCCCACAAAAACACATATAATATACCTCCTTGGCTGTTGTTAGCTGCAAAAACTAACATCCTGAGCACCTCCAATTAGAACCTTGACCTTTCTCCATGGAACTATCAACAGAAGTAGCATTTCTTGATGCAATTCAAGTGGAAAATTAAGCAGCAACTTGAACAGTACCAAATGGGTGCCGCCCTCTTCACCGCGTTATAACAAATCATGCATTTCACAAGACCCTTTGTTAGCTTGTCCTGAATTTCTTGTTTCAATTGTGGCAAATCTAAGTTCACATTTTCTTCTCTCTTATGACTAATCTGCTCATTTTCTTCACTCCCCCTTTCCATTCTACCCTCTCTCACTTCTCTCCTCACTGCCCTCTGATTCTGTGGTCGACTCATGTGGCTCCGACCACATGTGGCCATCTTTACTCTCTATAGCCTTGATCCATCTGTACTAATCTATGATTCAATTCCCCTCCATTTGCACCCCGATAAGCATTGAAATTTGACATGGGTTGTATTCAGTATCCCTCTACTACGTATATCCATTGGCACCGGATCGATATTCATCTCAACACCATAGTTCCTAGGGTAAACATTTGAACTTGAAGTAGTTGTGTTCATAACCCTACGTATCCCCCTTGTAGGTCAACTTGAAGCTGGTATGTTCATAACCCCAAAGCTTCTAGAGACCCACTATTTTGACCATTTTGGCCACATAGCTTGACCTTTCTATATGTCTATGACCACCATTATAAGCTTGGGAACTCATGATCTTAGAACATCACCACATGAACAAAACTTCCCACAATGACAATCACAAAAGGAAGGTCAACAAAATGTCATATGTAGAAATTCACAATCCCCAACTTTTGATACCTTGAAAATAACACAATTCCATAAATTAATCAGAAACTTGAAAATTTGAACATGTCAGTGTGATGAAGCATACAAGTCTTAACTCCACTAACCACCACCCCCCTCCCCCCAGTAAAAAACAAAAAGATTTAAATATTTTCGTAACTTGGCAACACTGCAAACACTGGAAGTACAATCGCCAACCTCAAACCCCCGCCCAAAGGGGAAGAAATGGAAAAACAAAGGCATGTGGTTGGTGGATACAATCAATCCCAATGTACTACTTTCATGAGTTTGATTCAGTTGAAGGGTAGACATTTGAATTGAAGGGAGAGGGAGTTAGGAGGAATAATTAGTGGAAATTTATGAACCTGAATAAAAGGGAGATGGAAAACAGAGTTAGGGGATATTTTGGTGAGATAAAATGAAATGGAACTTGAACAGTCATGTTTCAAGTTTCATTCTTTTGTGTTTGGTGAGCATTTTAAAAGGATGCAGCATAACACTTGGGTATCAAGTTTTCCCCAACCTTAAAAAACTTGAACCCTCCCATTTTTAAGGAGGTTCAAGTCTCCAACTCCCTGGAATCAACATCCTCATCATCACATGATCATTAATTATTTTTATTAATTATTATTGTTATTATTATTATGATCATCATTATCATTATCAATATCTATAATCAATAATAATAATAATTATTAATTATTAATATTAATGATAGTTAATATTAATATTAATAGTTATTAATAGTAATAATAATGTTTATTTATATTATTATTAATCATTATTAATAATTATTATTCTTTTCAAAATAAAACAGATTTGATTTCATTCAATAACCTACAGCCAAGGTACATGGATTGGAACTTGGTTTCATTCCTTTTCTCTCCAAAAGCATGAGTTTAGGAATCAAATTCCGCCCTTCATCTCTCAGGGGTCATTCCTTGAATCCATTGCACTTCATTTTTACTCATCAAATAGGGCCGTAGTGTCTTCCTCTTCTTCACAGCTCTCTATCTCTCTCTCCCCCTGCCTCTTTGTTTGCGGTTTCTTTTCTTTCGAGAGTTGGGTTCTTCAACAGAAAATTGGATGCAATGATTTGCTATGTATCACGGATAAGAGTCTCACATTGGATAAGTGATGGGAGGAACTTGGACTTAAAAGCGGTGACGCTGTACACCCTATCAAACCGGCGTTTTGGGAAGAAAGTAATGGCCCTGTGACAGGTGATATCAGAGTCAACCAAGACCCGACTTCAATGTTTTGCCAAGCAATTCGATGGTATGGGGTAGGCAGGGGGCCCCATCTGTGACGAGGGCCTCATAAGATTCGGTGGGGGAGAAAGTCACAGATAAGAGTTTTATATCGGATAAGTGATGGGATGGTCTTAGACGTATAAGCGGTGGCGCACCCCATCAGACCGACCTTTTGGGGCAAAAGTATTGGTCCCGTGACATATCAGGCAAACGGGGGGATAAAGAAGGAAAATTTCTTTTTTTAAAAAAAGGGGCGGGTAAGTATGGGCCTCTAAGTTTAATTTATTAGAACACCAATTATACATTTGGGCGCCAAGTAAGCAATAGGTGGGTAAATAATCCTTAGGTTGTAAAGACCTCTTTTTTTTTCTTTCTTTTTTTTAAATAAAAGGTAAGTGAAAGACTTTGGCAGTGAGTTCTTCCTCAATTATCTTTAAAGAAGATATACAGAAAGTCTATGAAAAGCCACATTTCATACTACTGTGGAAATGCAAAGTGATAATGAGCTTCACCAATCAATAAGGTGCAAAGGTCATATCGTTACGTTTCAAGACTGATCATTAGAGTAATAAACACAGATTTTAAACTCAAGTTATTGAAATTATTGTTAGAGGTATTAATCACATAGTTGAAAAAGAGAAGTCAAATACTCATGCATATACATTGTGTAAAATGCATAGTGATTTTACGACTTAAATATCAACTTATTATCCTCTCTATGTTCCTTTTTTTGGCTACAATAATCTAACATCATTGTCCACATTGTGCTCTCAAACCACTAGTTTTAAAGAGGATGTGTAATATTTACATCTTGACATATATAGATTTCCCCTCATGTAATTGAAGTGGAAGTACCACAACGATTGCTATCTTTTATTAGGGCATCAGCAGCGTAAGGCACGCGTTTCAACATGTGGCCTCCAGCTACCACTTGTCTTTTCATATTTGGCATTGAATGTTTGGACACGCGGGTAGGAACTCCTGGTAGTTCCACCACACGGTCCACTTTTGTATTTTTTTAATATTTTTGCTTTTTTCTTTTTTTTGTGTGTAATATATAATTTTTAGGTGATTAAAAAAAAGAGTTGTGTGATATAAGACGGGTTCCGGATAAATATTTTTATTGGGTAATTAAAATTGGAGTTCCATAGGTCAGAGAAGTGATGGAATACAAGTCCAAAAAAGTGAAGTTTTTGTTGATGTGGCATACTTGCAAAAAACTACACAAAGGTACCCTAACTTACGTTGAAACTATTTTAAAGACCCCTGATTTTTAAAACTAATTTGGGGTACCTTAAATAATGGCGTAACTATTTATATGGCCCAATTCTGGCCCGTGATTGAACTGAGATGTGTCTGGATGAAAATACCCTTCTTAAATGCATGCAGTTCTTCAAGAAAAATAAACCACTCTTAATAACATCCCATCAACCCTCTGTGAACTCAGCTTGCCTCTCTCCTTGTCTCTCTTTCTTTCTCTTGCTATCCTTGTCTCTGTTGTTGTTGCATGTGTGGAATTGGCAGTGAAGGAGCTTGAAAACACCATTGACGAGAAGAAGAAGGTCGAAGGCAGCTCTTGAAGGTGTGACAATGGTATGTGGACCTTTAAATTTGGAAAATTTGCAGATTTTTTGATATATTTCATGATGGATATTACATGTGGGTATGCGTGATGCGAAAATATGAGTTTGATGTTGTGAGTTGATTTCTTAATTTGCTTGATGATGTGAAAAATTCGAATTTATGAACATATTTATGAAGAAATTTTGAGAATTTTGAGTTTTAGGATTTTTCGAAAGGGCATTGTGATTTGTGTGAAAGTATGATTGAGTGTTTTTGATGTCATTTAATTTGATATTTGCCTGTAATTTATGTTTGAATTTTGTACTTCCTTGATATTATCTTTGACACAGGGTAAGGACATTAGAGACTTAGTTGTTCATTACAAGGATAAAGTCATCAGAATTATGGATGTTTAGATGGAGAAGTACAATTGCATTGAGTTGTTTGCAGATGCTAGGGCAAGAGCATATGAGTCCAGGATAGAGTTTCCTAAGTATGTTGGGTTCAAATATCATCTCCCAAATAAGGAAAACCAGAGATGGCATTTGAACATTAGTGATGATTGGGTTAGGCTAACCAATTTCTGGAAAGACGTGAGGAGTAAATGTATTCCCAGATACTTGTATGATCTGAAGAAGCCCTCTGATAATCAAAAACATGTTGAAAGCCTTGACAAAATAAGTGCCTCTGTTGCACAACCATTGCCTCAAATAGTTGCAGTTGAATCTAAACAGAATGTGAGAATGGTTAGTGGTGTGGAGGATTTGACTGATAGTCAAGCAAACATATAGGCAGACAGTTTGATTGTGAGCCATGTTATTCCCCTTCTTAAACCCGTGCCTCATAGACCAGTGATAGGATCTCTTTCTAATTCCCCTGCTAAGCCCACACCAAGTTCCCAACCTAGGCCCTGTGAGTGCCCACCTCAGTCCAAATCAACTTCTCAACAAAAGTCATGTAAATCCCCAGCAAAGCTCATATCAACTTCCTCACCTAAGCCCACTGCAAAAGCAAGCCTACCAGTACAACTGAAACAAAAGAATAAGTCTTCGTACTACTTACCAATAAGTCCATCACCATCACCCTATGCCAAAACTGACTATACCCCTTTATAATCTACTTTATAATCCACTCCCGACTGTTCTCCATTACAATCTACTCCTGATGAATATATACAGTTGACTTCATATCCATCCAGGCCATAGACCAGATCATCCCTAAAGAAACCTGACTGCACCCCCTTACAATCTATTCCTAACCCACCCAAACCTGACTCTAATCTTAAACACTCATCCAGAACACTAACCAAACCTAACTATGACCTTGGTAAACCTACTACAGCCTCTACCAAATCTCACACCAGGTCCCAATTTAGAGATGTTAGCATATATACAGGCCCTAGTTTAGCGCTAGTTTAACCCTAGGCACAAAACCAAATCCCAAAACTTCTGCTCCTAAAAAACCAAGCAGCAGCAGCACCTCCAAATTTGCACCACCATTCAATCCTTTACCTTTGGCAGCCCTTGCGGTTGATGAGCTGTTGGATTTTGATATTAGATCTCTGTGCAGAGAACCTGAATGGGAGGTTGAGGAGAATGAGTGGGATGATCATAAGGAGGCTGAGATTTTTATTGTTGGAGCTTATACTGAGGGGGATAGGGTTGTTATTACTTGTGTTGATGACAACCCAGCCTCTGATGATGATAGTCAGGATGAGAATTTTATAGGGGATGGTAAACAGACTAGAGATATTAATGACAGTGAAGATGCGTCTTTAGATAACAGTAGTGAATCTGGAGATGATGCGCAACTGGAAGTTAAGGTTGAGCAAAGGATGCAGTTGGGAGCAGAAATTATTGACAGTGATAGAGATAGAAATTTAGTTGTGAACAAAATAGCAAGGACTTTAAGGCAAGGAACCCTATGGACTAGAAACAGAGATGGTAAGGTTAGTTTATTGCCTGATCACATTTTCACTTGAAAAGAGGATTAGCTCACAATCATGAGAGAGTTTTGCATTCAAGAAGGCTTTATATTGCAAAAGATGAAGAATGAGAAAACTAGGTGTATTCAAAAATGTACCAACCTAGGCTGTACTTAGAGAATTCATTATAGTGTGCTAGTTGATAGGACTACTTGGATGATGAAAGCACATAGTGGGAGGCATATTTGCAGTAGACCTGACCAAAATAGGATGGCGACAGCTCCCTGGGTCAGTAAATTTCTTCTCGCTTACTTCATAGCTGCTCTAAAAATGGATGTAAAGGGAATGTAGGAAATTGTGATGAGGAAGTATGGAATTCATATTTCAAATCATACATGTTGGAGTGCAAGGAAAATGATGAAGGATGTTGTTGATGGCAATCATGAGGAAGGGTCAAAGTACTTCGCATATTACACAGAGGATTTCAAAGTCAAAAATTCAGGGTCTATTACTTTCATTACCTGGACTTACCAAAGGCCTGTCAAGAACCCAATGTTTAAGCACATGCTTATCTGTATTGGTCCTTCAATTACAGCATTCAAATAATTTTGTATGCTTTTGATTGGGATAGATGTCTGCCATCTTAAAGGGGTGTACAAGGGAGTGTTACTCACTGCAATGGCTCTAGATGGTAATAATGGACAGTTCTCATTAGCTTATGTTATGGTTGAGAAGGAAAATAAGGAGAAGTGAAGTTTTTTTCTGTCTGGCCTAGTAAGAGCTCTTGATGCAGTTGAGAACCAATCTATGTATACCATAATTTCTGACAGACATAAGGTAAGCTTGTGTTGTTTCTTTGTAAATTGATTTATGATATAGTCTATTTCACTAACTTGTTCATTATTTTATTGTGTTTAGGGAATTATAAAGGCCTTGAGAAATGTTATGCCTACTATTTGAAGGAGAATATGTGTCATCCATTCCTATAAAAATTTTGCATCCCTTTATCCAGGTAAGCCTAAATAGTACATACTTATGTTTTCTACTTCATTAAATTAGGACTGTACATCAGAAAGCATTGGTTAGGAGAACTATTGTTCACTTGTTAGGTGCATGGTTTCATGCCTTTTTTTACATTGCTGCAAATGCTTATGCCCCATTTGTACATGAGAAAGCAATGGAAAAAAAAATCAGGAAGAAAAAGAATTACTGACACTTAAGTTCCTAAGTTCAAGAATAACTATTTTTAGGCCCTTGCCTTTTCAAAACTAATTCTAGGACACACTATATTTTCAGACAACTAATTTTTAGGTCCTTTTTGTTATTATTTTAGTCCTTGAACTTTTAAAAATTGTAGAATAGTCATTGGAATAGGAAATACGTGTAAATAAACAGTTTAAGGGATTTTTTCCAGAAAATATGCTTGTTTTAACCGATTAAACTTCTTATAATGACTTTACTAGTATTAATTATCACAATTTACTACTTATATCTTATATATTATATTTTCTGTGATTATAAACCCACCATGCTTAGCACAAATAATTAAAACTTAATTAGAGAGTTTTGACTATTACCTGAACTTAGTCAGCGCTGGACCCTGGCATTCCTCTAACTTTCAGTTTACAGAAATTGCTAATCTCAATCACACCTTCCTTGGATCGGGCCACAGCACATATCTGTTTCATTTCCTACCTCACACCGCAGTCACTAATCAAGTTTTTAATCTTTTTCAAGGATAGTGGAACTTTAATCAAGAAATTGTAATATTTAAGACATAAGGTTCAATTGAATAACGTTCCCCATTGAGAGACTTCTTTTATTAAAAGCTTGAAAGTGAAAATATTACAATGGAAAACTTTGAAGAGGGACTTAAGCTAGGATCATTAGAGATGCTTACTCATAGAGAAATAGAGAATCTCGACTTTTCTTTTGCTCAAGAATGCTCAAATAACTGTGTCCTTCTCAGCACTCGCCCTCTCTATTTATAGAGGGATGGAGGTACCTAGGATGCCCTAATGGCAACAGTACATATTTATTTTTCACATGGCTACAGTATACACTGACGGCTATAGTACACTGCTTTATTTTACAAACTAGACACTTGTTAAGATAGTACAATGATGGGCAGCCACTTTTCAGGACTTTTAATGATGACAAGACTAGTCATTATTATTGAGATTCCGCATACCTTCATCTCCAATTATATTTTTCAAACCATCATTATCAGGATACTCATCAAAATTTTCATCTAACTGAAGATGCTTTGAATCCCCTTTTTCAGATAACTCAAGGAGGCATTTTTTTTCTTCTTCAGATAAGAATTTTCAGCTCCCACATTAAAGAAATAATCAAAGATATCTTCTGAGACTGCTCCTTCCACCTTTATGTATTCTTTAAACTCATTGTCATAGGCGACAGTAGTATTTTTACAATATATTAATGTTTTTCCGTTTTCAATTAATGTCCACTGATGATAAATATTGAAAAATCTAATGGCTCTTGTTAAAGTAGGATCAGTAACTAGATGCACTGGTTGTTCAGGAACCCATTCTTATCGTTGATTGTAACGGCCTGAACCTAAAGATCTTTTTAATTATTTCAAACTACCCTAATCGCAAATTAATTCAGTTGGGCGCCGCACTTAATCTCGCACTTTAATTTATTATTTTGTATGTATATGTTTCAATTTATCATTGTATGCGTATATATTTATGCGTCGCAGGTTGAAACGTCGATGTGGTCTCGACATGAACCTTGCAATGCTCCTTAAATAATTCCTCCAAGTTCTGATTAATATTCGAATGCCTGCATAGTAATACTAAATAAATAAATTAATTAAATAAATTTTGAGGTAATAATAATAATAAGAATAAATTATCAAAAATAGTAATAAGGTAATGTCTTCTCCCAAATTTATATCCAAATGGTGTAAGATTTAAAATTTACTAATACTAGCTAAAATTACTACTTTAATTATATCTATATAAACAGATAATTTTATATATATATATATATATATATATATATATAAAATAAATGGAATAATAATACTAATAATAAATCCAGAAATAAAAAGGGGATGGGATAAACATAAGAGAAATCTAGAAAGGGGCATGTGTCATGAAATAAAAGGAAAAAAAAGAAAAAGAGTAAATAAAAAAATTACCTAAGTTAGATAACAAAGTAAATCACATAAAAATAAAAGAGATATAACAAAATCTAAACACCCCCTGCGCCTTCTCTGCCCAGACTCCTGACCCCCCGGTTTTCGCTCCCCTATTTCCACCGCCCTCTGCCGCGCCGCCACCACTCGCCGGCGACCACCGTCACCGAAAACCGCTGATGGGAGCCTGTCACGCACCAGCCGGCCTCCCTTTCCCCTCATTTGTGTGTGTTTGAGTGATTTTAGTGGGTTGAAAGGTGAGAACCCTAACTCCTACTTCATTCAATTTTGATTTTTTTATATGCTAAGATTTTGGTTGCAAATGAAGTAATTATCATTGATGGGTCTTTATTTGTGAAATTCTTGAGTTATTTTGGATGGTTGGATTGAGTTGCAAATTGAGGAAGTGATAAGTGGGGGTTGAATGTGATGCTTGATTTAGGTTGATTATGATGATTTGATGATAATTAATTGGTTCATGAAAAATTTAGAGAAACTTGTGAGTCATATATATAGTATGTTTGTAATGTTTTGATTATGGGTTAATGATTAAGGTTAGGGTTGAAGTATGCTTGGATAAATTATATGAATTTTAAGGGTTTAAGTGGGTTAATTAGTGTTAAAAAAGGAAAAATATATGCATATATGTATAAGGCCATTGAGTGTGTATACTTTGCTTATATGGGTGTATATCTTGCCTATGAATAGGTGAGTAAGGGTTGTGACGTAAAGACAAAATACATGCTTGGTTGTAACTTATATGGTAGTTAAGTAATGGAGTTTAAGGGAATGTTAAGGTATATGTGGGTGAGCTTAAGACAAAAATATGTTGGATGAGTGAGATGAAATTATGAGCTTGAAGGATTAGGGTTTAGGGCCTAAATGACATTTAAGTTAATTTGAGGTATGTATACGAACACACAAGATTGGTACGTGTGCTAAATTATGAGTATAATTTGGTTAATTAGTGATTGGGACATGTATGGTGATTACGGATTAAATGTTGGATGAGATTTACTTCTAATTGGGATGTTTAGTGTTTAAATAAGTAATTGCGCATTCGAAGCCACTAAGGAATGTGCCTTTATAATTTATTCCACTAATAAGCGATGTTATGATTAGAACTCAACTTGAGCATGATCCCATAAAGTTGAATCGCCTTCAAACATGTTGCAAACAATAAACCATTTAAAAGAGGAAGGATAACCACAATAATAAGAATAATAAGAATAAAAATAATGAGAATAATAATAATCCCATCAATAATTATAATAACAATGGTGATAATAATGGTAACAACGATACCGCCAATGTCAACAACAACCATGATCAGTGGTGTCATCAATAACGAACTCGAAATAAATCATACTCTTACATTACTACTATACACGTTAAGAGGGTCATTAGTCATGAAGGGAAGGAAAATAAAAACCAAATAAAAAGGAGTCCAATTGAATTGAGAATAATGGTTGCATGCGTAATAAAGAAAGAATTCAAGAGGATTTAAATCATTTAATAAACCAATAAATTTAATAAAGCTTCCGTAACCTTTCACTAATCAAGGAAAAGTTTCGTATTTGGTGTAGAAGTGAGGCCACGTCGGTCGCTTCAAACTGCCAGCAAACAATTTTCAGTAAAAGAGAGAAAGATTTTCAAAGACCAGGCACGTAGATTGCCTGTGCTCTTCGAAAACTCACATGTTTTCTCAAACTATACAAAATCACAACAATAATCATATAATGAATCAATTTATACAATGTTTTGTCACATAATCAAGTGGCTCCACAATTATCAATCATCAGGGCTTATGCCCTTCAATTTACCCGTGCGGTTTCAACTCAAACTCTCCGATCGGCCTGGGAGGTGTGCACCTATCTTAAGATTGCTACAGACGTCAACAGGGGTCCACTTCCAGATAATAACCTGTAAATTAGTTTTACTCATACATTCTTTCTCTCCTGTTTGCCAAACAAAACGTTTTGAAATACGGGCACCCAACTGAATTAACTCAAAGCTTATTTTACTGCATAGGAATGTGCGTGCTGAGCTCCGGCTCATATTTCGAATGTTTTTATGTTTTCTGTTTTAGGTAAGGGATTAGTGAACAGTCCTCCTGGCAAACCAGAGCATAGCAAGAAGTGAAGTAGAGTCCCAATTCCTTTGCTGGAGTTTTGCTAGCCAAGAGCTCACAGTGATTCATAGGCTAGCATCTTAAGTATCTAAGGGTTGTGTATTCTCTTAAACATCACCACTTACGAGTGTATTGTAATCGTATATTAAGTTTGCGGGTGCATCACAACTTATTTAAATGGTTGAATGGATATTATTCCAAGTTTGTCGTGAGTCGAGCAATTAAAGGGGCGTTATACTGATTCCTATAATTTCAGCTAGCCTTGTTCCATTACGGAACTACGGTAATGCCTCCAACCAAAGAACTTTCACTACTAATCAATAAATTTAGGAATAATTAGGTTAGACTAAATAGGCATTAGGGAGTGGGGGTGTTACAGTTGTGGTATCAGAGCCAGGTTTGTAATCATTGTGAGCATAGGATGCTCGAAAAGCTAGGATGTATGTTTTTGTGACAATAGTGTAAGTAAATTGAGTTTCTCTAAGCAAAATTTATGTGTAAATGTGGCTTATACCCTCTTCCTTTTTTTTTTTTTTTTGATATTTAGATGGCTCATCCAGGAGTGCCTGCGGACCCGTATAACATTCACATGGCACCGCAGACTTCAGTGGTAGCTCATATCTCCATCCTACATACGGCCATGGCGGCCCATATGCAGGAGGACCCATTTTCTGAATTTCACGACGTATTGGCCCGTGCACGTAGGCTACTGTGGTCCCTACCCCTCGTTATGCCCTGGCTCAAGTTCAGATTACAATATCATAACTTTATGGTTACTGAAGACCCAGGGCCTGATGCAGAGAGATTCCAGATTCTAGGGGCTTGGTATGTGATTACGAGGGAGCTATCATTACAAGAGGAGTTTGAGTTGCGGGGCGTTTCTTATGATATTCTCCCATGCATATTTCCTGCACTGGATGTGCATCCACTTATTGTTCCATCCCCACCCCCACCAGCTCAGGGGCCACCGCCCCTGCAACCTTTAGTTTAGCAGCCACCTGCCCCTCTGCAGGCTGGCTTAGAGGAGGAGGTCCATATAGTTGAGGATGTACCGAGCTCTCCAGAGATTATAGAAGTAAGCTCGAGTGAGGGGGAGATGGAGCTAGACCAAGATGAGCAGGAGCCTGAGGAGGAAATGGGAGAGAAGGAGCCTGTAGAGGAGGGGACAGTGGGTGATGAGAGTGATCCTGAGGGAGAGGGCTCTGAGATGCAGGATTTCAACTCAGGGGAGGAGGATGACGATTCCTCTGACCTGGATTACTATCCCTCTCGGGGATCATTAGGCATAGCCCTGCCCCTATTCATAGGTTAGGTTTTTAGGTTATTTTGCTTTTGAAAGCTGGTACAGTATGATATTCTTTTGCTAATGGCATGAATCTATGGTGTATATAGATAGGCAAACTTCACCATCTGTGACAAAGTTTCCGCATTTTTTTTGGGATTCGAGGCGGAATTAACATGACAAGACAACTTTAATCAGTGATTAGATTATGAGCCGTAGTAGGAGGTAGGGAAAGGTTGTCATGAAGTACTGTAATATTCTTTTGACCTTGTATGAACTTTCTATATGTATATATATGTATACGTGTATGCAATAAAGATACTATTTGAGTTAAGTTGCGTTTTGATTTTGAATGATTACTGCTTTGTGATAATGTTATGTGAATTGAGATAATAAGTGCTGCTTATGTGATTTAGTATTAGAGTATGTCAGAGCCTGTGAACAACAATCAGAATGACAAGGAAGATGAACCTCAGGGTTCCAGTAACCGGGTAAATGAGAACCCCCAGCAGGACCCTAATGGAGACCTAACAGTGGCTTTAGAAGTATCTAGTAGTGTAGAAGACCCGAATTATTGGAAGAATCTAGTAATTGAGCTGATGAAAAGGATTCCTCCTGCATCCCCTACACCCCATGTACCTCCACAAAACTCTTCAAAGTTTGACAAATTAGCTGATAGGGTCGCTTGACGGAATCCTAAAGTTTATGATGGAAACCTTGACCCTGTAGAGTTGGATGACTAGATTAGGGGAATGGAAAAAATATTTGCAGTAGTTAAGGTGCCTGAAGAGGAAAAAAGTAAATATAAGAACCTTCTATTTAACTGGTGAAGCAGACATCTAGTGGAGTACTATGAAGGATAAATTACAGGGACCCGAACTCACTGGGGCTAAATTTCTTTAGGAACTTAGGGCTAAGTTTTATCCAATCATAGTCCAACGACAAAAGGAGAAAGAATTCATGGAATTAAACATGAGTGGAAATATGACAGTAATGCAATATGCCCGTAAGTTTATGGAGTTGCCAAGGTTCGCTGTAAATTTTGTGGCTACTGAAATGATGAAAATGAAAAGGTTTGAGGAAGGGTTAGCCTTTTACATTAGGAATCAATTGGCAAGCCAGCCAATTCAAACTTGTTAGGAGCTGTATGAAAGAGCTGCGGAGGTGGAGAGAGTGAAGGGTGAGTTAAGAGTTTTGAACCCAGGAAACTAGAAGAGGAAGTGGAATGATCACAGTACGCCAAGTGAGAGCATTGCATAGAAGAAACCCGCTGCTGGCCCTGACAAGAGTCGTCTAGTGACATCAAAGGGGCCTTGTGCTAGGTGTAGGCGAATAAACCATACTACAGTTGAGTGCCGTGTAGGTACTAACAAGTGTATGTGGTGCGGAAGCCTAGAACATTCAGTTGCTAACTGCCCCAGAAGACAGAAGGCTGTGAAAAAGGGAGTTGCAAAGCCAGCACCACTCCCACAGCAAGGGAGCCTACCCTTGAAGCCCCCAACGGTAGGACAAGCCTACATAATGAGTAGAAAGAAAGCTACAGTTTCTGCTATGGTTGTCACTGGAACTCTCTTTTTAAATTCAAAATCATGTTGTGTTTCATTTGATTCGGGGGCAACTCATTCATTTATATGCACCCAAGCTGCTTTACAATTGAATTTGAAACAAAATAAGGAGCGGGCGAACTATAGAATTAGCTTGCCAAATGGGCAAGCAATAGAATGTCTTGTCCTCTATAAGCATGTCCCTATCGTGATAGCTGAGCACGAGTTCCCTGGGGACTTGCTTCAATTTGATATAGCAGAATTTGATATAATCTTAGGAATGGACTGGTTGACTGTTTATGGGGCGAACATATACTGTAAGGATCTTAAGGTTACTTTAAGGGATACAGAAGGTCGGAAAGTGTTTTTTTACGGGGAACAATTTAAGAAGGAGTATTCTATAATTTCGATTATGAAGGCAAGCAAGATGCTAAGACAGGGATGCATAGGATACTTGTGTTATGCCACTGAGGTTAAAGAAGATGAGATAAAAATAGAAAATGTTCCAATAGTTTATGAATTTCCTGATGTCTTCCCTGAGGAGTTATCGGGCCTCCTTCCTAGAAGAGAAATTGTATTTGAGATTGAGTTAATTCTTAGTGCGCAACCCATTTTAAAAGCCCCATATAGGATGGCACCAACTAAACTCAAGGAGTTGAAAACCCAGTTGGACGAGCTATTGCAAAAAGGATTTAGTAGGCCAAGTGTTTCACCATGGGAAGCTCCAGTGTTGCTCGTGAAGAAAAAAGATGGAACCTTAAGGTTGTGTATAGATTATCGAGAGTTGAATAAGATGACCATTAAGAATAAGTACCCTTTGCCACGAATAGATGATCTCTTTGATCAGTTACAAGGAGTCGAGGTATTCTCAAAGATTGATTTGAGGTCTGACTATCACCAGCTTAGAATTAATCCAGAAGATATTCCCAAAACGGCCTTCAGGACTAGATATGACCACTATGAGTTTACTGTGATGCATTTGGGGCTAAGAAATGCTCTTATTGCATTCATGGATCTCATGAATAGAGTTTTAAGACCTTATCTGGACAAGTTTGTGGTGGTTTTCATAGATAACATTCTGATATACTCTAAAGATAAGGAGGAGCATGTGAATCATTTGAGAACTGTGTTACAAACCTTGAGGGAACACCAGTTGTATGCTAAATTGAAAAAATGTGATTTTGGCTAACCGAAGTGACATTTTTGGGACATGTGGTCACTAAGGAAGGGATCAAAGTTGATCCTTAGAAGATAAATGCGGTAGTCGAGTGGTCTAGACCCACCAATGTAACCGAAGTAAGGAGCTTTCTGGGTTTAGCAGGATATTACAGAAGATTCATAAAAGATTTCTCGAAGATTGCATCCCCACTCACCAACCTGTTGAAGAAAACCACTAAATTCGAGTGGTCAGACAAATGTGAAGAAGCATTTCAAGAATTGAAGAGACGCTTAACAACAGCGCCTATTCTTACCTTACCTGAAGAAGAAAAAGAGCACACTATCTATAGTGATGCTTCTAAGAACGGGTTAGGCTGTGTCCTCATGCAGGATAACTAGTGTAAAGCTTGTCGAGGGCTACAAATTTAACCACTACTTTGGTTATTAAAACACTTTTTATAGCATAAGAAAGTAGGGATTGATCCACGAGGAAAGATAGTTTTAGAAGGCTAGCTTAATCCTAAATAATTTTACTAATCCAATTTATTAAGTCTAATCTTAATAATTCCAAGATAGTTATAATCTAATTAATAAAAGTCTAGAAAAATACTCAATGATGCTCCTAAATATTTTGGATTATATTCCGGAAAGAAAACAGTAAAAAGCTTTCCTAAATAATTTACTAAAATTAAATCAGAAAAATAACTGAAATTCTAATTAAAATCCAAAACAGAAAATAATAAACAGAAAATAAATATTAAAAATTTCAAACAGTAGCCTAAAATACTATAATTCAGGTCTGTGAGTTTATGACCTATAAATTGTGTTTATTTTATCTCAGAAAAATCTGATCAGAAAATTAGCACCGAATAATCAGCAGAATAATAAATCTAAAATTAGAAATAAAATAATCAGCCTAAATATAAATACGAATTTAATCACGAAAATTACCCTAGTCCTAGAACACAATTTTCTGGACTTAACAACACCTAAAAATCGTAAATTAAAATTAAGAATCGAAATTTTCAGAATTAATAACCTAAAAACCTGCACATATCAATTTCACAAAATAATTCTGGAAAATTATCAAATAACTTCTAAAAATTACGAAATTAACTATGAACAGACTAGGCCACTATAAAAACCCTAGGAACTAATAAAAATTGAAAAAGAACAAAAATAACTATTTTTAGTCTAATTTCTAACAAACCGGTAGTTAAATACTAAAACTGAATAAAAATCAATCTAAAATTATAACCCCTCTAAAAATCAAAATATAAACTATCTAAAATTACCTAGACACTCCTAAAAGACTATACTTTGGGGGGGGGTCGATTGAAATTATATTGAAGCTAATAAAAATGGAACAAAAATTAACAAACTAATCAAATTAACTCTAAGCAACAAATAATGATCAAAAGTTGTCAAATTTATAACGGATACTTAGTATAATCTCAATCCACCATGCAAATTAATATTTATCATTAACACATAAGTTAATTTCATTCATGAGTTAAACTGTAGAAGAAATCCACCAGCGGTTCTTCCCCGTTTCTCCTTAGATTCTAGTTTACTTAGGTCCAACCCTAATATAAACCCTACTAATTTAATAATTTTTACACCAGCGCAAAAATTTAACCAAATTAGAGCATTAAGAATTAGAAAAACATCATTTAACACTTTGTAACCAATTTACCAGCAAATCGATTTAACAAAGATCTAAAACGATTACCTAATTAAAAGAGAAGGGTTTGAGTCATCCATGATTAATTAGGGTGATACATAGGCTTAAAAGACTATAACTTTTACGTATTATAATCTTCTAAACTATCAATCGAAATTATATTTAATCAACTAGCATGCATTCTAATCGATTCAACACAATTTTCATAAACGATAAACGCTAATCGCCAAAGAATCACGAATATAAATCAATTAGGCATTAAAGCACAAAACTTGTTTCAAAATAATTAATTTAGCATGGCTTCAAGAAGATTATACTAAGTATAAAAAAAATTACTCACTCATATTAAAAGTAAAATTACACAATTCATCCAAATAATTCATCTTTAATAATACTCTAGTCAAAGAAATACAATAAGGTAAAAATAAATCAAAGAAATAAAATTGTATTACTTAGAGATGGTGGTGATGGACGATGATGATGACGATAAGCGATGAAAGTGGCGTGAGTTATCTGGCAGCCTTGGGTTTATGGTGAGGAGGATTAAGATGTTGATGATGGAGATTAGGCATGATGATGGGATGATGAGGAGATGGTTGATGAGAGGATGGTGATTAAATAAAGAGGTGGTGTGGGGGTTTAGGCGTGAGGGGAGAGATGATTAGGGTAGATGATAGTATGGGATGGGATGGTTTAATGTGTGTTAGGCATGGGTTTATATATGTGAGGAGGTGATTATTATATGGAAAGTGAGGGGATTAGGTTTAGTAAATTAGGGTTTCCTTCCTCTTTTCCTTAGATTTCTTCTTCCTCAAGACTTCTAGCTCTTCACCCAATTCTTGTAACCCTAACCCAATATAATTAATTATGAAAATAATATTTTCCATAAATTATTTATTGGACCGTCTTTTCAGCAAATTGTGTAAAATTAGAGTTTCAACGTCTTGTCTTCTCATTTTTATTTTATTAACGCCCATCCTGAAAAATATATAAAATAAGGTAAATTAGATGCATTAATGTGTAAAATATAATCAAAATAACTAATAAAACGATGCATGATTTTTAGCTTAACAAATTTCCCCACACTTAGACTTTGGACGTCCTCCTGCAAAGAAATCTTAGACTCGATCTAAAAACTTACCTTCTTCCTTTCTTATAAAGTCATGCATACTATGATGTTCCTACTGGCTTTGGCTTGCTTTAGAAAAACAGTTTCACTGAATTAATTAGTTTTTCCTTTAATAAGTGAATACATGCTAAACATTCAACTATCCTTAGAGAGTTTATTTATCAGCCTCACAATATTTTCATAATGAAGTAACAAGATCAATAATTATCCATCTCTTTTTGATTATGCACACACCAATCAAGAGGTCGAGAAAGAATTTAAGGTGGAAAATTTTGGGTATGGTCTGGCTATAGAGACAATTGAACTATGTAGAATAACTTCATTAAATTTGATCCTAAACTTGTCTTGTATTTATTTTACTCTTCTTCTTTGTTCAAACTCCACTTACGCACATATTCGAGGCCCATATAGGGTCTTAGAACTTAAACACTCCCTGTCTCTCACTCACCCGAATAGAGGTGCTGGAGCAAATAATTCATTCTCATCTTATTATTTCTTCATTTTATTAGCTTACTAATATGGGAAGCAAGCTTTCCAGTGGCAGTATTGCCTCACAGGGTAACACCCAGTAGCGCATGCCTCAAAGGGGTACTTGTCATTCCCAACTTTGACTCTCTTTTCTCTTTTATTTCTTTCATGGATGAAAAGTAAAATCACAATTTTAATAAGTTATTCAACTAATTCAATAGTCTAGGAAATGGGTGGTCATTTTATTGCCTTTGAGTTGGATATATTACACGACCAAATAAGATGGATAATCAAGAGAGTTACTCATTGAAAAGATGTATGAGGATCAATTCAAACTTCTCTCGCGGATAATTATCATGTTTAGAAGTCTTCACTTATAAAAGAATAAACTACAAAATAGCTAATAAAACCAAAATTTTCTAAACAAGAAAGCCTAGCATAAACTCATATCATGCATTGTTTATAAGAAAAGAAAAAAAAATTTTTTTTCAAGAATAAAAACTGCAGGAATTAAATGCAGGGTGCACCCCCCCACACTTAATTCATGCATTGCCCCTAATGCATGCAAAAAGATAGAATTAATGAGAACAAAAGCAAAAGTAAATAGAAACTTCCCTGAAAACGTTGGGTTGCCTCCCAACCAGCGCCTTTGTTTACCATCTTTGGCTCGACGTCATGAAGCTCATGGATCCTCAAGTCGGATCTCTTCTATTAAACATACCTGGTCTCCGTCATAGAAATGCTTTAGCCTGTGACCATTCACTTTGAAAATCTTGTTAGTAGTAAAAGATTTAATCTCTACAGCACCATGGGGATAAGTCTTTACTACTTCAAAAGGTCCTAACCACCTAGAGTTTAACTTACCAGGAAAAAGTCTCAATTTAGAATTGAATAACCGCACTTTCTCACCTATTTGAAATTCTTTCCTAATAAGTTTGGCATCGCGAAATGCTTTGGCCTTACCCTTATAGATGACTGAATTGTCATACGCTTCTAAGCGTATCTCTTCTAGTTCTTGCAATTGCAGTTTACGCTCTTTCCCTACTAACTGATAATCAAGATTGCATCGCTTCACAGCCCAATATGATTTATGCTCAATTTCTACAGGGAGGTGACACGGTTTTCCAAAGACTAGTATGTAGGGTGACATACCAATTGGAGTCTTATATGCAGTCCTGTAAGCCTAAAGAACCTCCTCTAGCCTAAGGCTCCAATCCTTCTTATCTGGCTTAACTACTTTTTCAAGGATGCCCTTAATCTCTTTATTAGAAATTTCAGCTTGGCCATTAGTTTGGGGATGATAACTAGTAGATACCTTATGAGTTATATGATATTTAGCTAGTAAGGCACCTAGAGTTCTGTTACAAAAATGAGTCCCCCTATCACTGATGATTGCTCTTGACACTCCATATCGATGCAGAATTAGAGATTTAACATATTTCACCACAGTCTTAGCATCATCAGTCCTAGTGGCCACAGCTTCTACCCATTTGGATACATAATCAACAATCACAAGAATATAACTATATCCAAAAGAAGGGGGAAAGGGTCCAATGAAATCAATGCCCCATATATCAAAAATTTCACAAATATACATATTACATAAAGGCATTTGATTCCTCCTTGATAAGTTTCCAGTCTTTTGGCACACTTCACATCTTTTACAGAATTCATAAGTATCACTAGAAATAGTGGGCCAATAAAAACCACATTCAAGCACTTTATGTGATGTTCTTTTAGGTCCAAAATGTCCGCCACTTTCTGAAGAATGACAGAAGGTTAGAATAGAATGAATTTCACTATCATCTGCACATCGCCTTATAATCTGGTCACCACAAAACTTCCATAAATATGGCTCATCCCAAACATAATATTTAGATTGAGCTCTTATTTTCTCTCTTTCAGCTCTGGTCAACTCAATGGGAAAAGTTTTGGTGACTATATAATTTACAATATCAGCATACCAAGGCAATCTACTAGTCATAGCATATAGAGTCTCATCAGAAAAACAATCAGTAAAAGGGCTACCACTCTCTCCTGTTTCTAATCTACTCAGATGGTCAGCAACTAAATTCTTAGTTCCAGGCTTATCTCTAATTTGTAGTTGAAATTCTTGCAACAATAACATCCATCTAATTAACCTGGGCTTTGAATCTTTCTTTTCCAATAAGTGTTTGAGAGCAGAGTGATCAGAATAAACAGTAACTTTAACACCCAACAAACAAGGACGGAACTTTTCAAGCGCAAAAACGACAGCATACATCTCCTTTTCTGTAGTGGTGTAATTACACTGTGCAGGGTCAAGAGTTCTAGAAGCATAATATATTACGTGAGGTACCTTTCCAACTCTTTGACCTAAAACTGCCCCCACTGCCTTATCACTAGCATCACACATTAACTCAAAAGGTAAGGCCCAGTTTGGGGGTTGCACAATAGGAGGAGAAGTCAATGTTACTTTCAATTGATCAAAAGCCCTTATACAATTCTCATTAAAATCAAAAGAGACATCCTTTGCAAGCAGGGTACATAAAGGAGAAGCAATCTTAGAAAAATTTTTGATGAATCTCTTATAGAACCCCACATGTCCTAAGAATGATCTCACATCTTTGACACACTTTGGATAGGGTAGAGACTGGATGATATCAACTTTAGCTCTATCTACCTCTAATCCCCTTGATGATACTATATGTCCCAGTACTACCCCATGCTCCACCATGAAATGACATTTTTCAAAATTCAAAACCAAATTGGTTTCAATGCAACGTCTAAGCACAAGAGTAAGATGATGCAAGCACTCATCAAATGAATCACCATGTACAGTAAAATCATCCATAAAAACCTCCATAATCTTGGTGATAAAATCAAAAAAGATACTCATCATACATCTTTGAAAAGTAGCAAGTCCATTACACAAACCAAAATGCATACGTTTAAAAGCATAAGTACCAAAAGGACACGTAAAGGTAGTCTTCTCCTGATCGGCAGGAGCTATAGGGACCTGAATATAATCTGAATAGCCGTCCAAAAAGCAATAATGTGACCTCCCAGCTAGTCTCTCTAACATTTGGTCCATAAAAGGCAATGGAAAATGGTTCTTCTTAGTGGCCTTGTTAAGCTTTCTATAGTCAATACACACTCTCCAACCACTTTGGACTCTAGTAGGTATCAACTCTCCTTCATTGTTTTTCACTACTGTTGTCCCCCCCTTTTTAGGAACCACATGAGTAGGACTAACCCACTCAGAGTCAGCAATGGGGTAGATCACCCCAGCATCTAACCATTTAAGAATCTCTTTTTGGACTACCTCCATCATAGGTGGATTAAATCTCCTTTGAGGGTCTCTCTTAGGCTTAGCATCTTTTTCTAAGGTAATAGTATGTGAACACAAGGTAGGGCTAAGGCCTTTGAGATCTGCTAGCGTCCACCCCAAAGCTTCGCTATGTTCTCTAAGCACTTTAATAAGTTTTTCTTCCTGATCTAAGGTGAGTGCACTAGAGATAATTACAGGTAAGGTCTCATTGTCCCCTAAATAAGCATATTTCAAATTTTCAGGTAAGGGTTTCAATTCCAGTTTAGGGGGTGAGATACTCGAGGGAAGTAACTTAGCATGCTTTTCAGACAGTTCAAGTTTGCTAGGACCATTATGCTCTTTCAAGTGAGACAAGGAACTCATCACCTCATCTAACTTATCATTAACTGGATATAGCACTTTCTGGGACTCAGCATGATCAAGACTCTTAATAAGCACAGTAAATAGCTCATCCTCATGTGACAAGTCATAGACGTCTTGAGATAACTCATCAAAAACATCAAGTGCATATAGATAGTTAACACCAGAAGGAAATCTCATGGCATCAAAAATATTGAACTTAATAACCTCACCATCAAATTCCATGGTTAGTGTCCCTTCGTGCACGTCAATTTTAGTCCTAGCAGTTTTTAGAAAGGGCCTGCCAAGCAAGATGGGAATATCATGGTATGCTTCACCCATGTTCATTACATAAAAGTCAGCAGGGAACACTAGTTCATTTACTTGAACCAAAACATCCTCTAACCCTCCGTCAGGATAAGTGTTGCTCCTATCAGCTAATTGAATTACTATGCCTGTTTTCTTTAATTCGCCTAAATTTAGTTTGTCATAAACAGATCTAGGCGTAACATTAATGGAGGCACCTAAATCAAGCATAGCTTTATCAAAGCAAAGGTTTCCTATTTTGCAAGGGACAGAAAACACACCAGGGTCTTGACACTTAGGGGGAAGTTTTCTTTGAAACACAGCAGACACATTTTTCCCCACACTTATCTTCTCATTACCAATGAGTTTCCTCTTGGTAGTGCATAGTTCTTTTAAGAACTTAGCATAACGAGGCACCTGTTTAATAGCATCAAGGAGAGGTATATTAATTTCTACCTTCCTAAAAGTCTCTAAAATCTCTTGGTTAGCCTCATTAACCTTAGACATAGGGCTCCTAAATCTACTAGAGAAAGGTGGGATTGGTTTGTAAGATTCTCTTTTCTTTTCTCCTAATTCCTTAGTAGTTTGATTAGACTCTGTATCTAATTCTGGTTCAGCCCTTTCACTTCTAACTCAGGTTCTACTTCTCTCTTCTTCATAGGTTCCTTTAACTCTTTCCCACTTCTAAGTGTCATGGCACTAACATTCTCTTTGGGGTTAGGGTAAGGTTGAGATGATAACCTATTCTGCAATTGGGCTTGCAAGTTGCTAACTATGGTATCAGTCGCTGTTTGTCTCTCTTGAACTTGCTTAAGAGTGTTTTCCATACTCTGGAACCTATCATCCATTTTTTTAAGGACTTGTTCTAAGAGGAAATTGGTCCTATCTTGATTGGAAGGCTGACGAGAGGGTTGATCAAAACCGGGTGGATTTGGCTTAGGGCCATACCTAAGGTTAGGGTGGTCCCTCCATCCTTCATTATAAGTATTCGAGTATGGATCATACCTCCTTTGATTTTGTTTAGAGTAAAGGGCATTAACATTACCTTCTTGTAGAGTTGGACATGTATCAGTAGAATGTCCTTCTAGACAACAAATACCACATATTACTGCCTTTTGAATACCCCCAGTAACAATCTTATTTAACATAGCAGTAATGTGAGACAATTGATTCTCTAGAGATTAACTAGAACCTATCTCATTTATCTTTTTAACTTGTGAGTCCCTAGTACCAAATTGCTGAGTATTTTGGGCCATTAAATTAAATAGATTTCTAGCATCAGCTGGTGTTTTATTAACCAGAGCCCCCCCACTAGCGGCATCAACCATATTACGATCCTTAGGAAGCAAACCTTCATAAAAATATTGAATCAATAGTTGTTCAGTTATTTGATGTTGGGGACAACTAGCACATAACTTATTAAATCTTTCCCAATACTCACAAAAGGGTTCCCCATTCATTTGTTTGATTCCACATATTTCTTTCCTAATAGATCCAATACGGGATGCAGGGAAAAATTTTTCTAGAAACGATTTATGCAATGCAATCCATGTAGAAAAAGATTCAGCAGGCATATAATATAACCAGTCCTTAGCATTACTAAGCAAAGAGAAAGGAAAAGCCCTTAGTCTAATTTGATCCTCAGGAATTCCTTCAGGCACCATAGCAGAACAAGTAATAAGGAATTCACTAATGTGTCTATAGGGATCCTCTCCAGCTAATCCATGAAACTTAGGTAATAAATTAATAAATCCTGAGTTTAATTTCAAAGGTTTATCTAAAACAGCATAAGTGATTGACATTGGTTGGGTTTCTAAGTTAGGAGCAGCAAGTTCTCGAAGAGTAGACATACTTACTCCTTTAACCCTAAAACTTATTGGGTCAGGCTGACTCTCTTTGTTTTCAGCTTTCAATGATTGATCCCTAGCCTCCCCAGTGTCCTTACCACTCCTTAATTTCATGCACTATAAGAAGTCGTACAAAAATAGAATACTAAATTTAAAACAAAGCAAAGGAAGGAGTAAAATTAAATAGAAATAAACTAGCAATTTAATTTTCTTTCCCCGGCAACGGCGCCAAAATTTGTAAAGCTTGTCGAGGGTTACAAATTTAACCACTACTTTGGTTATTAAAACACTTTTTATAGCATAGGAAAGTAGGGATCGATCCACGAGGAAAGATAGTTTTAGAAGGCTTGCTTAATCCTAAATAATTTTACTAATCCAATTTATTAAGTCTAATCTTAATAATTCTAAGATAATTATAATCTAATAAATAAAAGTCTAGAAAAATACCCAATGATGCTCCTAAATATTTTGGATTATATTCTGGAAAGAAAACAGTAAAAAACTTTCCTAAATAATTTACTAAAATTAAATCAGAAAAATAACTGAAATTCTAATTAAAATCCAAAACAGAAAATAATAAGCAGAAAATAAATATTAAAAATTTCAAACAGTAGCCTAAAATACTATAATTCAGGTCTGTGAGTTTATAACCTATAAATTGTATCCACTTTATTTTATAAAAATCAAAACAGAAAATTATCACATAATATCAATGCAGAATATTGAATTTAAAATTAAAAATAAAATAATTTGTGAAAATAAAATTACGAAACTAATCAAGAAAATTACTATAATGCTAAAACACAATTTTCTGGGCTCAACAATATCTAAAAGTCGCAATTTAATATTAAAAGTCGAAATTTCAGAATTAAACACCTAAAAATCTGCACTTATTATTTCCACAAAATAATTCTGAAAAATTACCAAATAAATTCCAAAAATCACTAATTTAATTATGGGCATATTATGACACTCTATAAACCCTAGGAACTTATAAAAATCAAAAAAAGAACAAAAATAACTATTTTTAGTCGTATTTCCAGCAAACGATAATGAAAGACTAAAACTAAATATAATTCAATCTAAAAATTATAACTACCCTAAAAATTAAAATCTAAGTTATCTAAAATTACCTAGACACTCATAAAAGACTATACTTTTGGGGGGGTCGATTGAATTTATATTGAAACTAATAAATATAGAACAAAATTTATCAAACTAATCAAATTGACTCTAAAAAAAATAAATAATGATCAAAAGTTGTCAAATTTATGAAGAATACTTAGTATAATCTCAATCCACTATGCAAATTAATATTTATCATCAATACATAAGTTAATTTCATTCATGAGTTAAACTGTAGAAGAAATCCACAAGCAGTTCTTCCCCGTTTCTCCTTAGATTCTAGTTTACTTAGGTCCAGCCCTAATATAAACCCTACTAATTTGATAATTTTTTACACCAGCGCAAAAATTTAACCAAATTAGAGCATTAAGAATTAGAAAAACATCATTTAACACTTTGTAACCAATTTACCCGCAAATCGATTTAACAAAGATCTAAAACGATTACCTAATTAAAAGAGAAGGGTTTGAGCCATCCATGATTAATTAGGGTGATACCTAGGCTTAAAAGACTATAACTTTTACGTATTATAATCTTCTAAACTATCAATCGAAATTATATTTAATCAACTAGCATGCATTCTAATCGATTCAACACAATTTTCATAAACAATAAACACTAATCGCCAAAGAATCACGAATATAAATCAACTAGGCATTAAAGCGCAAAACTTGTTTCAAAATAATTAATTTGGCATGGCTTCAAGAAGATTATACTAAGCATAAAAAAAATTACTCACTCATATTAAAAGTAAAATTACACAATTCATCCAAATAATTCATCTTTAATAATGCTCTAGTCAAAGAAATACAATAAAATAAGGTAAAAATAAATCAAAGAAATAAAATTGTATTACTTAGAGATGGTGGTGATGGACGATGATGATGACGATAAGCAATGAAAGTGGCGTGAGTTGTCTGGCAGCCGTGGGTTTATGGTGAGGAGGATTAAGATGTTGATGATGGAGATTAGGCGTGATGATGGGATGATGAGGAGATGGTTGATGAGAAGATGGTGATTAAATAAAGAGGTGGTGTGGGGGTTTAGGCGTGAGGTGAGAGATGATTAGGGTAGATGATAGTATGGGATGAGATGGTTTAATGTGTGTTAGGCATGGGTTTATATATGTGAGGAGGTGATTATTATATGGAAAGTGAGGGGGTTAGGTTTAGTAAATTAAGGTTTCCTTCCTCTTTTCCTTAGATTTCTTCTTCCTCAAGACTTCTAGCTCTTCACCCAATTCTTGTAACCCTAGCCCAATATAATAATTATGAAAATAATATTTTTCATAAATTATTTATTGGACCGTCTTTTCAGCAAATTGTGTAAAATTGAAGTTTCAACGTCTTGTCTTCTCATTTTTATTTTATTAACGCCCATCCTGAAAAATATATAAAATAAGGGAAATTAGATGCATTAATGTGTAAAATATAATCAAAATAACTAATAAAACGATGCATGATTTTTAGCTTAACAACAAGGTAGTAGCCTACACCTATAAGCAACTCAAGCCTTATGAAATGAACTATCCCACTCATGATCTAGAGTTAGCTGCGGTGGTTTTTGCCTTAAAAATCTGACGACACTACCTGTATGGAGTGTCGTGTAAGATCTACACTAATCACCAAAGTCTAAAGTATATTTTTACTCAAAAGGAGATTAATTTAAGGCAACATCGATGGTTGGAGCTGCTAAAGGATTATGACTTGTAAATACAATACCATTTTGGAAAGGCGAATGTAGTGGCAGATGCACTCAGTAGAAAACCCAAACATGGTTTAAATGCCCTGAGGCATACTCAACCTGAAATATCGAGGGACCTCGAAACCATGGGTGTCGAGCTACTGTAGCCAGGATGCACCACTAGGTTATTGACAGCACTAGAGGTGCAACCTTCCATAATAGAAGAAATTAAGGCCAGTCAAAAAGAGAATGCAAGGCTAGAGAGAATTAGGTGGAATGTTGCACAGGGGAAATAACCTGGTTTTGTAATACATGAAGATGGGACCTTGAGGTTTCAAAACAGACTGTGCATGCCCAATAAAGAGGAGTTGAAGAGAAGAATTCTAGAGGAAGCCTATAACACTCGATACTCAGTACACCCAGGAGGAACAAAAATGTATAGGGATTAGAGACAATTTTTCTGGTGGGAAAACATGAAAAGTGAGATTGCAGAATATGTTGATAAGTGTTTAACGTGTCAAAAAGTGAAAGCTGAACACCAGCGCCCTGTAGGCGAACTAAGACCTTTAGAAATCCCTACCTGGAAATGGGATTCAATTTCAATAGATTTTGTTATGGGATTGCCCCTTTCTGCTTCAAAGAAGAATGTTATTTAGATGATTGTGGACAGACTTACCAAATCTGCCCATTTTATACCCATTCAACACTTGGGGCGTAGAGAGACTAGTGCAGTTATATGCCAAAGAAATAGTTCGACTGCACGGTATACCAAAGGATATAGTGTCGGAGCGAGATCAAAGGTTCCAAGCTCGATTTTGGCAAGCTTTGCAAAAGGCTTTTAGCACTAAGTTGAGTTTTAGTAGCTCATACCACCCTGAGAATGATGGATAAACTGAGAGGGTGAATCAAATCCTGGAGGATATGCTTAGAGCGTTTGTACTCGGCTTTCAAGGGAAGTGGGAAGACTATCTACCATTGGTGGAGTTCTCCTACAATAACAGCTATCAATCCACCATTAAAATGGCCCCTTTCGAAGCACCCTATATGAGAAAATGTAGAACTCCATTGTGTTGGAGTGAGCTGGATAAGGCATTAACTTTAGGGCCTGAGTTATTTCAAGAAACCACTGAAATGATAAGAAAAATTCAGGAACATATCAAAGCAGCTCAAAGCGGACAAACAAAAGGAGGAGACCATTAGAGTTTTAAGTAGGAGATACGATATTTTTAAGGGTGTCCCCAGTCAAAGGAGTTAGAAGATTCAACCTCAGGGGCAAGTTAAGCCCTAGGTATATTGGGCCTTATGAAATTATCGAGAAATTAAACAAGGTGGCTTACAGATTGGATTTACCCACAGAACTTGAGCATGTGCACAACGTTTTTCACATTTCACAACTCCGAAAATATGTTCCAGACCCGAATCATACCATCATAAGAGAGCCAGCGGAAATTACTGAGAACCTAATGTACGAGGAGCATCCTGTACAAATATTAGATTATAGGGTTAAGTAACTTCGAAACAAAAGCATTCTGCTAGTTAAGGTTCTGTGGGCCAACCATAACTCTTCTGAGGCTACATGGGAAACTGAGGAGGACATAAGAAGCAAGTATCCATATCTATTTGAGGTATGAACAAGGTTTTTTTCAAACTGCAAGTTTCGAGGACGGAACTTCTTTTAAGGGGGGAAGGCTGTAACGGCCCGAACCTAAAGTTCTTTTTAATTATTTCAAACTACCCTAATCACATATTAATTCAGTTAGGCGCCGCACTTAATCTCGCACTTCAATTTATTATTTTGTATGTATATGTTTCAATTTATCATTTTATGCGTATATATTTATGCGTCGCATGTTGAAACGTCGACGTGGTCTCGACATGAACCTTGTAATACTCCTTAAATAATTCCTCCAAGTTCTGATTAATATTCAAACGCCCGCATAGTGATACTAAATAAATAAATTAATCAAATAAATTTTGAGGTAATAATAATAATAAGAATAAATAATCAAAAATAGTAATAAGGTAATGTCTTCTCCCAACTTTATATCTAAATGGTGTAAGATTTAAAATTTACTAATTCTAGCTAAAATTACTACTTCAATTATATCTATATAAATACATAATTATATATACATATACATATATATATATATATATATATATATATATATATATATATATATATATATGTATATAAATATATATATAGATATTATATAATGAATGGAATAATAATAATAGTAATAAATCAAGAAATAAAAAGGGGATGGGATAAACATAAAAGAAATCTAGAAAGGGGCATGTGTCATGAAATAAAAGGAAAAAAAAGAAAAAGAGTAAATAAAAAAAACTACCTAAGTTAGATAACTAAGTAAATCACATAAAAATAAAAGAGATATAACAAAATCTAAACACCCCCCTGCGCCTTCTCTGCCCCAGACTCCCGACCCCCCGTTTTCGCTCCCCTGTTTCCATCGCGCTCTGCCGCGCCACCACCACTCGCCAGCGACCACCATCACCGGAAACCGCCGACGGGAGCCTATCGCCCACCAGCCGTCCTCTCTCTCCCCTCATTTGTGTGTGTTTGAGTGATTTTAGTGGGTTGAAAGGTGAGAACCCTAACTCCCACTTCATTCAATTTTGATTTTTTTTTATGCTTAGATTTTAGTTGCAAATGAAGTAATTATCATTGATGGGTCTTTATTTGTGAAATTCTTGAGTTATTTTGGATGGTTGGATTGAGTTGCAAATTGAGGAAGTGATAAGTGGGGGTTGAATGTGATACTTGATTTAGGTTGATTATGATGATTTGATGATAATTAATTGGTTCATGAAAAATTTAGAGAAACTTGTGAGTCATATATATAGTATGTTTGTAATGTTTTGATTATGGGTTGATGATTAAGGTTAGGGTTGAAGTATGCTTGGATAAATTATATGAATTTTAAGGGTTTAAGTGGGTTAATTAGTGTTAAAAGAGGAAAAATATATGCATATATGTATAAGGCTATTGAGTGTGTATACTTTGCCTATATGGGTGTATACCTTGCTTATGAATAGGTGAGTAAGGGTTGTGATATAAAGACAAAATACATGCTTGGTTGTAACTTATATGGTAGTTAAGTAATGGAGTTTAAGGGAATGTTAAGTTATATGTGGGTGAGCTTAAGACAAAAATATGTTGGATAAGTGAGATGTAATTATGAGCTTGAAGGATTAGGATTTAGGGCCTAAATGACATTTAAGTTAATTTGAGGTATGTATACGAACACACAAGATTGGTACGTGTGCTAAATTGTGAGTATAATTTGGTTAATTAGTGATTGGGGCATGTATGGTGATTACGGATTAAATGTTGGAGGAGATTTATTTCTAATTGGGATGTTTAGTGTTAAAACAAGTAATTGCCCACTCGAAGCCACTAAGGAATGTGCCTTTATAATTTATTCCGCTAATAAGCGATGTTATGATTAGAACTCAACTTGAGCATGATCCCATAAAGTTGAATCGCCTTCAAACATGTTGCAAACAATAAACCGTTTAAAAGAGGAAGGATAACCACAATAATAAGAATAATAAGACTAACAATAATCCCATCAATAATAATAATAACAATGGTGATAATAATGGTAACAACAATACCGCCAATGTCAACAACAACCATGATCAGTGGCGTCATCAATAACGAACTCGAAATAAATCATGCTCTTACGTTACTATTATACACGTTAAGGGGTCATTAATCGTGAAAGGAAGGAAAACAAAAATCAAATAAAAAGGAGTCCAATTGAATTAAGAATAATGGTTGCATGCGTAATAAAGAAAGAATTCAAGAGGATTTAAATCATGTAATAGAGCAAGAAATTTAATAAAGCTTCCGTAACCTTTCACTAATCAAGGAAAAGTTTCGTATTTGGAGCAGAAGTGAGGCCACGTCGTTCACTTCAAGCTACCAGCAAATAATTTTCAGTAAAAGAGAGAAAGATTTTCAAAGATCAGGCACGTACATTGCCTGTACTTTTCGAAAACTCACATATTTTCTCAAACTATGCAAAATTACAAGGATAATCATATAATGAATCAATTTATACAATGTTTTGTCACATAATCAAGTGGCTCCACAATCATCAATCATCAGGGCTTATGCCCTTCAATTTACCCGCGCGGCTTCAACTCAGGCTCTCCGATTGGCTTGGAAAGTGTGCACCTATCTCAAGATCGCTACAGACGTCAACAGGGGTCCACTTCTAGATAATAACCTGTAAATCAGTTTTACTCATGCATTCTCTCTCTTCTGTTTGCCAAATAAAACGTTTTGAAATGCGGGCACCCAACTGAATTAACTCAAAACTTATTTTACTACATAGGAATGTGCGTGCTGAGCTCCGACTCATATTTCGAATATTTTTATGCTTCCTGTTTTAGGTAAGGGATCAGTGAACAATCCTCCTGGTAAACCAAAGGATAGGAAGAAGTGAACTAGAGTCCCAATTCTTTTGCTGGAGTTTTGCTAGCCAAGAGCTCACAGTGATTCATAGGCTAGCATCTTAAGTGTCTAAGGGTTGTGTATTCTCTTAAGCATCACCACTTACGAGTGTATTGTAATCGTATATTAAGTTTGCGAGTGCATCACAACTTATTTAAATGGCTGAATGTATGTTATTCCAAGTTTGTCGTGAGTCGGGCAATTAAAGGAGCGTTATACTGATCGTAATTTTAGCTAGCCTTGTTCCATTATGGAACGGCGGTAATACCTCCAATTAAAGGACTTCCACTGCTAATCAATAAATTTAGGAATAATTAGGTTAGACTAAATAGGCAATAGGGATTAGGGGCGTTACATTGATTATCGAGATCATCGTTATCAACAATCTGAATAAAATAATTTGCTGATTTGGCTTTTCCATTTTCATATTCGATTAATGCGCTATACACTTCTAAATTTAGGCATCTGCGGACTAGGATTTTTGCTGGACTATCAGGAGATGTAAGAATCTAATGGATCTTTTTGAACATGCATTGCTGAAATTTTGTTAGTTTTGAGAAAAATGGGAACTTCGGATCTAGAATTTCTATGGAGTAAAGTATTATCCCATATTCTCAAGCTTTAAAGACAGGGTCATTTGGGGATAATGAATTTGCTGGGAAACTAATACCACTAACTCCAGATTTGTCGAAAAAATAGATCGTTGTACCCCAAGACTCCCAAATAGCATAGGAATAATAATTATAAAAGTTGATGCAGGTTGCATATCACTCATTGAACCATTTTTCTTAAACATGAGAACTTACTTTTTTCTTGAATATCATAAGGACATATAAGGTAATTAACTTGTAACTTTAGAAGGGAAAATTTTTGGGCTATTAGGTAGGTTATAAATAGTAGACCACAAAGTGATCTACTTTTTATATAGAATTCCAGATTATCAATAAGAACTTTACTAGAAGGCGAAACCCGTTCTAATAGGAACGACATTTTATTAAGGATTTCCTCCTTTTCTGGCAGGAGGTCGGCTTTGATGATCACCATTGGTGGGTTCTCGAGTTAGACTATCTGCCAAAGAATTCTTCGATTCCTGTATATGTTCAATAAAGAAGGAAAATTTGTTAAGCCATAATTGCCAATGTAGGAGTCGCCCTTGCACTTGCATATTTGATAAATTCTTTTTCACAAAATCAAGTATTCCTTTGCAATCAGTTCGAATAAGAAAAGGTTTTGGGGCTAAAACGATTAAGAATTTTTCAATTCCCCATATGACTGTAAGGATTTCTTTTTCCATTGTAGGATAGTTGCATTCTACCGTATTAAAACTTCCACCGCAATATTTACAGAGTTTTTCTCATTCTTTGATTTTGAGTACCGCACTCCAGTGCTCATTGCTAGCATCTGTCTCAAGAATTAAATCATCTTCTGTATTAGGCAAATTAAGAATAGGAAGATTTTTACACATTTTTTTGAAGTTTTGAACGATCTTCGTGTCATTAGTAGTCCACGTCCAACCTACTTCTTTTTTCAGTTTCTATTGCAATGGCTTTCTTAATTTGGCTAAACCTTTAATAAAATCTGAAGCATAGGTGATGCATCCAAGAAACCTTTCTAGTTGCTTCCTATCTTCAATTTTTTAAGGAAAATTTTCTATTTTTTCCAGAATATACTTTTGTAAGATGATTTGTCCAACTTTTATCTCTAAGCCTAAGAACTCAATTTCTTGTTCAGTATAAATGCATTTGTTCTTATCAAGTATGATACCATGATCAATACATCTCTGGGTGACTGCTAAGACATCATTTTTGTGCTGTTCTATGGTTTTGAAAAAGACAAGGATATCATCGATATAAACTAAATAACAATGATTAAGATCTTTAAGGATGTTATCCATTCTTCCTTGGAATATTTGATGTGCATTTTAAGATCAAATGACATTACTATCCATTCATAATGTCCTTGTGGTGCACTAAATGCAGTTAAAGGGGTACCTTCCTCATTCATTTTAATATGTCAATAACCACTTTTGCAATCCATTTTTAAGAACCAAGAAGCTCCTTGAATTCTATTAAAAATGACAGTTTTGTTAGGAATATAATACCCATCGAAGACAGTATTATCATTAAACTTTTTGTAATTGATTACCATTCTTGCCTTTTCTCTTTTCTCTTCTGCATGATTTCTTACCATAAAAGTGGGACTGGTGTAAGGACTCTTGCTATTCCTAATTAATCTTTTATCGAGAAGTTCTTTAATTTATTTATCAAATTCTTGGATATCCTGGAGTATATACACCATTTGTTTAACTCGAATAATAGTGTTGAGATTTAACAAAGTAATTTTTGTAAAGGTCTTATATTTATCCCAAAACTTTAGTGGATTTATCACAGTAGAGTTCCTTACATAATTTTTCTTGTTGTCCGATAATTTGTTCTTTAATAGATAGTTCGAGCAATGAGATTGTCAGTGATGCTTCATGTTGTACTGGCATTACCTTCTCACCACGTTTGCTGTGTGTAATCTCAACTTTCTGATGAGTATAAGCTTTACTTAATTTTTCAGTAGGGACTGAGTGACCATTAATTGTGAATGTTATTTGGTTTACGGTCTAGGTGCATAGAGAATACAATCTTTGAAAATTATTTTCAATAATCTTATCGTGAAAGAGTTGATCAGTAGCCTACAGAACTGGTATAATGCATTGAACCCCTCCTAATTTCATGGATAACCCTTCTATGACTTCATTGTAGCTCATAATACTATTATCAACTATTCTTACCTGTAAAAGAATTTTTAGATTTTTTCCACATAAACTCAAGAAATGATGTTCTCTTTCCAAAGTATAAGGAACAACCACTATCTATATAAGCACACAGCTCATATTTATTATAGTTCTCTAAACACATCTTCATTGGGATATAGATGCTATTAGGATTTGTATTGGTAGCTTCATAGCATATCTTCATAGTTATATTTTTTACTAATTCAACCTCATAAATTGGTTCACTAGTAGTTCTTGTTGTGTACCCAATGACCTTTTTATCTAAACTCATAATTCGATCCACACTGAATCTTACAAATTCAAAACTCATTCTACTCATTTCACTAGTCATGCTAATTGTATCATCTTCTTTAAACTCTTCTTTAACTGATGAGAATCCTTCTCCCCAATCTGATCTTGTACTCATACTTCTTAATAATTGGGGTTTAATGGTGATTTTACCCTCCTCATCAATTTTTACTATATTTTTCTTATTGATCTTCGTAGGGTTGGCAAAGCTAGATATCCATAAATGATTAATTTTTATCTCCTGAGGATTAGACTTAATCCTCTGGCTCTTTTGCATAGGGATAGGACTTTTAAATTTTTCTGCTTCTATCATTGTCACGTTAGTCTTTGGATCTATTGTATTATCTAATTTATAGATAATTTTTCAAAGTATCCTTAAAAGATATCCTCCTCTTTTCATTCCAACTGTTTTTATCTTAAGAGACAAAAAGTTTTTAGCAAATTCATCTTTTAGGCTTATATAATATTCTGGTCGACAATTGAATCCTAGTGACCCATTACATAAATTGGTCTTTATCAATGTGATAATTTGATTATTAAATTTGGTATGCCTAATATCACAGAGTAATGCGTAAAGATCAATATCTTCACCATAATATCGTAATGGAGTGATTTGAACTTGGATACTTCCTACATGGATAAATCTATACTTTCTATTTTTGTTATACTTAGGATATTTTCTCAATTAATAAGATTAACTTCCCCAATGTCATGCTCACAATCCTTTATCTCCAGATCTCCTTCTATCATTTCACATACATATTTGCTTTTTAATTGAAAGATGAATTTTTTATAGATCATGTCTTTTTGTATTATGGAAAGGACCCAATCTCCTTTGACTTCTTCATGATCATTGTTTATCATAAACTCTTCTCCTTGAAGATCACCAAGGCTAACAGAGCTACTTTTCACCATATAACTTGTTTCTTCATAATCATTTTCTTCATATTCATTGTCTAATATAATTTCAACAATTCCTTTGTTGTTACTTAGGGTTAAGTCTAATGCCTCGTCTTCACTAAGCTCAACATAATTTAGGCTTCCCAAGGTTTCGATAAGCTTGTTATTCTTCCTATTTTTGCATTTATTAGCATAATTTCCTACTTCTCCGCATGCGCAGCATTTGCAATTATTTTTTCTTGCAGGACAATAAGCTACTTTCTTAAAAAATCTACGCTTTTTAGGACTTGGTTTGTTATAATATTTTTTTTTATATTTCTCTCCCCTTTGCTTATTAAAACTCTTTTTCTTATAAAATTTTCTTTTTCATCTTCTTTCAGGTTCTTTTCCCCATTGGTGAGGTAAATCCCAGCAAGTTAGGAATTACTTCTTAATTATATTTTTGGAGATCAAGACATTGATCATTGATCCATTTTCTTAGATAAGAGATTCTAGAGCCAGGGGTACCAATGGCATCTACTCGTTCCAGATATGTAATGTATTTTTTATTAATTATGAAATTTATAGGGTATGATAATTTGTCATAGAACATACTAAGATTGGTTTTATTATGCCCAATTTTGTAATAATATTGACTAAATTTAGCAATATAATTTTTCAGATATCTCATATTTCATAATTCTATGGTATTGATCTTTCTCTGCCATTCTCTCGCCTTTTCTTTAGAATCAAGTTTAGCTCCAATAAATTCAGTTTCAATTTCCTTGCATAAATTTTTAAACATTGCAGCTGGTATTTCCATCATTCTTAAAGTATTTTTACCATCTTTGATTAATGAATTATACCAGTCAGCTACAGTGGCGGAGAAACTATATTCGATATAGTTTAGAAAATTGGCGGCAATCTATGTTGTATTTAGGTTTAAGACATTACTCATTCCTTTTTTCCAGTGCTCAAATATTTCTTCTCTATTACGGGCTCCATCAATGTTGAAGATGTGTCATATTTGGCCAATTGGGGTAAGACCAATTTCTTCAAAAGCCGTGATTTTTCTTGGGATAAGCCCGAAGGAAAAACTGCTTATACATCATGCTAGAATGTACCTAGGTCTTAAGAAATGAGTATTTCTTCTATAAGATTCATCAAATTCCTCAAGTTTAGCAACAATATTGTTAACAAGATTGATCGTTATTTTACATAAGTTGAGTTCTTCTCCAATTTCATTAATTTCATCTTCAACAGTCATTTTACCATATTTTTTATCCAACCTTATTTCTTCTAATGGCAATGTATTAAGATCATCAAGTTTAATAAGAATCGTCTGCTGATATATTTCTTCTTCTAATTGGACATTATTAGTCTCTTCATTTTCATTAAATAAAACGTCATTTTTATCACTGATTGTGCTCATAATTTTGTTTAATTCTTCTGGATTTTATTCTCTCTCAAACATATACTGTAGTTTTTCAAGAGTATACTACTTATACTCCTTCTTCTTCTTCTTTCTCTACTTTCTCAGCTGATTTTATACCTGATTTTTTCTCCTATTTTTTTTTTTTGAATTTTTATCTCGTGCAAATGAAATGAAATCTTATTTTTTTGGATTTTAAAAAGGATATTTATACTGAAAAGGAGTACTAATACGGGAAGTGGATTTACTGCTATGCCTTACTTCGTTAACTAGTGAACGGTGGATTATAGATATCTGTTTCTTAAGCTTCTTAACTTCAGTCTTAATTTTAGTTAATTAAACTTTTAATTCTAAAACTATATCAGTGAGATAGTTTAATTGAGGTGCTAATGAGGCAGTATTTTCTGGTGAGTGAACAATATGTGAATAATTAGGAACAGGGCAAGTAGGTGATGATTCTAGCATGAATTACGGTTAGACACAGTTAATTAGCTTAATTAATGACTAATTAGCTTAATAATTTTAATTATTTTTGGTTATGTGACTCTGATACCAATTGAAAGAGGGCCTTAAGTTATATTAGTAGGCAAAATATCACAAACACAATTTTAGATTTTTCGAAAGTAAGTTTTTAAGGATTTGGACAAAATGTGCAAATATAAAAAGTCTTGGGTGTGCTTTGCAAATTAGAACAGTAGCTGGGCCTTGAAAATAGCACAAATAAAGTTTTGAGGGTTCTTTCTGTTAGTTACCTCAAAAGACAAGTTACCATATACTTAGTCTTAAAAATTGAGGGTTCTTAAAATAGTTCACAGTAAACTGGAGGTATCTCTACGGAGTTTATTCGGAGAAAGACCCTGGAGCTTATCATTGGCTGAGAGATAATGAGAAGTTGGAACTGTGGCCTAGGTTTAAGTTTGATGCAAATCTTAAACGTGATAACAATGCCAACAATTTTGTTGAAGGCTTCAATTATGCAATTGTCAAGTTCAGAGATTTGCCTATCTTGATATACTTGAGGAAATCAGAAAACTCATTGGGAGTAGGTTTGTGAAGAGATTTGAAAAGTCACAAAAATAGAATAGCATACTTGTTCCATATGTGCATAAGAAGTTGCTTATGACAGAGATGGAGAGTAGGAACTGCACACATTTGGTACATGGAGGGTAAGGAGAGTTTGATTTGACAAAAGGGTATACCAACTTCACAGTGAGGTTACAAGACAAGTTCTGTGATTGTAGAAAATGGCAACTTACTGGCTTCCCTTGCAAACATGCTGCAAGGTGTATTTTTAGGATGAAGCAACAGTTGGAAGATTATGTTGAAGACTGCTTCACTGTGGAGAAATATAGAAATCTCTACAACCACATTATTCATCCTATTGCAGCTCCACAAAATGTGGCAGAAGAGGAATTTACATGACTTAGACCCACCCTATGCTCAAAGAAAAACAAGCAGGCCACCGGAGCATAAAAGAAGAGAGTCCTTGAAGACCTCTTTACCTGAATTTCAGTCGCAGCAACTCTCACACAAAGTACTTGCGTCTGGCACTACCAGGTATAAGTTTCACCTCTAATTTTGGTTAATTAACCTCACTAATATGTGTTAGCTAATATCATTTATTTTATTGTTACAGGCGTAAAACATGCTACCACCTTGTCCATAATGCTGCAACCTGTGGGAGGCCAAAAGATGAGCATGGCAGACTATTAACCAAAAGAAAGAAGATACCCACAGAAGGCAGGGTTCCTAAACCTCGGGGCAAGCCAAAGAAGCAGAAGCCAGCCACTTGAACACCAACACCCTTCACAACAGCAGCAGCTCAAGCAGGTCCTTCTACCCAATGCAGCCAAGTTGGAGCATCCCAACCAACCTGACCTACAAGCATCTGAACCTCAGCTTATTATGTTATATTTTGTAGTGAGAAACTTATTAACTTTATCAATCTTTCTGATGTAAGACAAAGCATGTCTCAAGAGTATTGTGTTGCTAAGTTATTTGCAATTGTCATGTGATAGAGTGCAATTGGTCTGATAATGTAATTACTTTACTGAAACAAAGTGAACTATAATGTGTTCTAGACAAAATATGTGTTCACTAGAATAACAACTGAATCATTTCATTCTATGATAACAATATACATTCAGCTCCATCACATTAGCAAGTGAACTTCAAACTACTATAACAATGACAAGTGCTACAATAATACCAATTAAGAGCATGTGCACAATACTTTGCCCCTTCTCAATCAACTTAACTAACATTCTCAACCCTGACAACTCCTTCTTGATTTCGGTCAGCATCACTATAATGCTCTTCTCCATCTCGTTGTCATTATTAACTCACTTTAAGAACTTGTTACACCGTAAGCACTTTATGTATTCCCTTCCCGGGTTTTGGCTTGAATGGGACACTTTCTTTGTTCCTTGCATATGGCATCTTGGACATATGCAGTCAACACCAAATTCACTTAGCTAATTGCTCTTAGATAATTGCAAGATTTAGATATCTAGGGGAATTTTAGCTTTCCACTTCAAAAATTCAAATTCACCACTCAAACAATCGGAATGATAATGTCACAGGTCGGAATTGGGCTATATAAATAGTTACACCATTATTTAAGGTACATCAGAATTAGTTTTAAAAACCAGGGATCCTTAAAATAGTTTCCACATAAGTTAGGGTACCTTTGTATAGTTTTTTAGGCATACTCAAATTCCAATTTTCGGAACTTAAGCTAAAAATTCCCTTACGTATAGGCTCTATGAGTGCATTTTATTGCCCTCCATTAACTCTTTTTTTTGTTTTTGGGTGCGTGTGCTCAGAAAGTTGACAGCCATATTATTACATTACCAAATAAGAGGATACAACGGGAAAATTGTTCCAGAATGGGAAAGCAGTTTACTCGTTCGTCCACAATTTGTGTCATCCAAAATTCCAAATCCCCTTAATTTGCCATAAAAATGGCTATGCATTCACCACTTACGCTGACAGCAAGCTAAAGAAATTTGCAGGCTCACAAACCCTCAAGCAAAGTTCAAAACTCTAACATCCCATGGACGAACAGCAATCAGCTCTTCAGGGAAAGATTAAATATAGGAAAAGCACAACAAAAGTATTTTAACATTCTATAAGAGTCTTGCAGTCTCAACAACACACAACTCAATTCATTTAACGCAATTGAACACCTAAAACCCCGATCACACAGAAAGAGGGATCAACAGACCACAAGACTGACCAAACCAATGTCAACAACACCCAACAACTAGACAAGCACACCTGCAGCACGAGTATATACATGAATACATAATTTGACGACTATTGTGCTTTCAGTACTTGGATCACAGCCTAACGACTTAGCCCTTATTTTTCAGTCATATATCAATATCTGTTGAAGAAAACTGTGTCAACCTGGGCATCTTCCCCAATTTGAAGCGATGAAACAGCCTGTGCTGCAATAAGGCCAGCAGAAATATCATTAGGGTTCCATGCTCCACTCCAGGAACATGGAAAGTGGAGATCTTCAAGAGGCCCGGATGACAGTGGCTGATTGCTTCCTCCAAAGTGATTCCACTCAGTCACATGCCCAAAATCACCAGAAAACCAGCCACCACTTTCAAAGGAGCACCTCCTAAGGTTTTGATGACAAAGGGCAGAACTGTCCACGAACAATCCAATATTCCCTGCACTGTGCCAATCATCAAAGTTTTCGTGTTTCTTCAAAACAATCCTAGATGTGTCATCAGAATCTTCTCCTAGTAACACGTGGAGAGCAACTGCTTCTGCAATGGCAGCACCCTCTTCATCCAGTCTCTGCTCCTCTTCTTTTTTCATCTGTTTCTTCTTCTCCAGCTCAGAACGAATAGCTGCAGAAGTTGCTAAAGCTTTCTCCAAACGCCTTCTTTTCTTCTCGGCCTGCTTAATGCGATCCAACTCATCCTTCACCTGCTTCTTTTTTGCCTTCTTAACATGAAAGACTTTTGCTGACTCCATCTTTAGCCACTAAGCTAAGAACTTTCTTAACTAGTGTCACAGCTTTCCTTTAATTATACTTTATGAAGTATACATTTACTTACTACTATCTCTCTCCTTATTTCGCCATTTGAGAAATAAACTTCTCGTTTTCCCACCTTGTTATCCCCTTCACTTCCTGTATCAAAACACTAAGCACTGTTTTTTTTCCTTTTTTCTTATTAAAACTACAGATCAGTTTTCACTGCTGAAACCTACACCCACTCAGGTCTAAAATTATACCTCATCTTACGAACAATGCAATCCCAAACGGAGACAACAGGTGAGAGGAGGAGTGCAAATTGGTACGTATTAACTGACTCGTTTCTTGGCACCATTTTCCCCAATCTTCCACAACCCTTGCATTGACCCATCTGCTGTGCACCAGAAGTTTATATAACTCGAACACACACGTGACTGCAGTCAGTTCAACGGAAGTCACATGGCCTTGTCACTGCAGTCATGATAAGGGAAATAGAAGTCAGGGACATGAGTGCACGAAATTGCGCACAATCAAATATGTTCATTTTATCATATACAGTGTATGAAGTTTAAACCTTTGTAAATAGGCTGCACCGACTAGTGAGGACAAAATCAGACAACCATCCAATTATCCAATCCCCCCCCCCCCCAAAAAAAAAAAAAAAAAAACACACCAAACAGCAAGGAAAAGAAAACGTAATGTTTCATTTTTTAGCGTCCCCAAGCTCTTACCTAAGAACTATGATTGTGTCAATACTATTTTTGGTAACGTTCATGTACTGGATAATTTGTCCCCCATATATTATAAAATATAGGAAACCACAGAAACATGTCTCACAAAATGGTCCCTTCTTCGATCATGAATCATCAAAAAGTTAATGCTTTTTGAATCAACAGTCCAATAGAAAAAGCTTCCCGCAAAAATCATCACATCTAACCCCCCCCCAAAAAAAAAAGAGCCAAGCACAGAAACCCTTGCACTGGGCCAGATTTGGAGGTGTTAATACTGGTAAAAATCTGATACAATTTGGTTTGGGAGAGGCCAAAGTATTGCTAGCAAAGTAAAAAACGGAAGCATGTGACTTAGAATATACAGCATTTCCAGAATGAGCTGGCAGCAGCACCACCACTGATAACACCATTAATAATAACGGTATCTCGCATGCCCACAACAAAAAGATTCCTTCCCTGTAACTTATCTGATCAAACACACCGTACTTAGAACTGAGCAGACCACCCCACAAACTTTCTAATGCAAACATCCAGCCCTAGCACCTTATTCATCCATGAGTAGGCCACTTGTTCCCTGATACATTGTAATCAGTTAAATGCATAAAAACCATTAGAGTTCCGGCATTCTTTTCCCAATTCTCATGCGCTTATCCACCTTAAACTCTTTTAGATACCCTGATTTTTATTTTTATTTTTATTTTTTGGAGGGGGGTGGCTAGATGCGAAAAACGGAGCGATTCAGGCCAAGGGATTGGGGATTCGAGCACCGGGTTCCAATTTGGACGAAATTTGGAATACAAAGAATACCGAAACAATAGTTATTCAAACGAATCAAACAACGAACATGCATGATTGGATTGGTTGATGGATTGTAGACTTGAAGTATTCATACCCAAGAAAACCAATCCTCAATCTGAATCTTACTAACCTCAGCTGTTTCACTCAATTCAGACTTCCAAACAAGAGAAAACCAAAGAACTTCAAAGAAGAGCACAATTCCCAAACCCTATCCACAACTTTCCATGAATCTCATAGCCTAGAACCCCACAAGATAGCTAGAAAGCTGGCAGTGATGTCTAATAGCGCCAGCAAGAGCTCAACTACACAATTGATCCTTATCAGATCTATAATACAAATCATGTAAAACCCTCATTTACAACACAACCTCATCACTAACAATAAGATCTAGCATGCCGACATATAATTATCAACATAAAATACTCGATCGGATCATAATTGTCACAAATTATCCCTAACGAAGTCGTTCCAACAAGCTAAATCAGGCAAAATCGAACAAATCAGTTCCGAATTAAGGATTTCAACAACAGCGCAATTGAAGAAAAATTCTAGAATAGAAAGAAACGGTAATTACCTGATTAGACACAGAAGAAGATCAAATCAAAACAACCAAATCTCTTCGAGTCAAGACGCTTTGCTTGCTTGGATCTACAGAAACTCACTTCGATCGATCGAGAGAAAGGCGAAGAGACAGAAAGAGGGAGAGAGGAAAAAGGGGGAGGAAAAGAGCGAGAAGGATAATATAACCAAGCGCATGGATAACGCCTGTGAGGAGCAGAGGGGTAAAAGGGTAATTGTAATAGGTTGTTGGACAGGTGGCGGTAGGTGATTGAGTGAGAGGAAAGTTAAATCTAGAATGCTCTGACCTTTTGTTGGCTGTGGGCAGTGACGTCGGAACTGACACGTGGCGGTAGTTGATGTGCCGACGACGGCAACGTTAACGGTGTGGTCCACAGCTCGTATGACTGACTGATGGAGGTGTGAATTGCTAAATTGCTACGCGATTAAGGTGATCATGGCCGTAGATTGTGATCATGGTAAGAGAATCGACGGTCCACATTTCTGATTTGTGAGGTATTGTGTGGCACACGTTGGGCTGACTTCGAAGTTCCAGCCTCGCAAGTTGCGATACCTTAGGGCATTCTCAGTCAAAGTTCCATTTTTTGAAACTCAGGTCTGTCACGTCAGTATGAATTTCACTTGCATTCTATTCAATTTTTTAATCACTGGAACTCATTTCAGGACAATTAATTATCATGGAGCCCACAATTGAAACTTAATTAATTACTTTTTATTTTTTATACTGTGTTTGTATTTTAACTTTTGTAACATGTGTGAATGTTTTTATTTTTCGGGAGTAATGAATATTTATTTTATTGATATAAAAATGTATAAATTGCTTTTGTAACATTGGTCCACATACTAAAAATCAACCCCAATCTTCCACAAAATTCACAATACTGCCACTCCACCACACAATCTCGACGTAATCAAAACACCAAGCCCAATCCCTACATTTTTCATACCTGCCCCCAGATTTCTCTCTCTTCCTTCCTTCAATGGAGTTGAAACCCATTTTCTCTCTCCTCTGTCTCTTCTCTCTCATATTGTCAACACTATCTCTCCGATTTCTCAACTCAAATTCAATTCCGTGCAACCCCAAAACCCAAAGCGCTGCGTTTCATACCACAAAAGACAAAAAAAATAGAAACGCGGGACGGAACGGCTCTCGGTTCCGTCCCCCGTTTGACGCACGCGTGTCCTGGACTGGGCAGGATGCGGGTTACTCGCAGGTCCCCCCACCCCTCACGCGTGTAGCTGGGCTGCTAATGCCCTTGTACCCACCACACTCTAGAAGAAGAAAAATAAATAAAATAACCAGCTCAGCCTCATCGAAATCAAATGTTTATTTTTAAAAAAAATGCCTTAGACAATTATATAGTTCCTATGAGTAATTAAGGGTCTATTTTTTTTCATTCGAAAATATGAATTAATAAATAGATAAAATTAATTGATATTGGTATAAGTGAATTGAGGTAAGTTGAAATGGATATTTTTTTATTGAACTGGGTTAAAGTTGGTTAAAATAATAGGAAGTGAGTGGAAGTGGAATGAAGTGAGTTGAAGCTGATATTTTTTTAATTGAAGTTCGTGAAGTGGTTTGAAATAGGTTGATATGAGTTGAAGTTGGTTAATGTTGATAAATTTGGATTTACCAATGAAAAGAACATGGCCTAATTATGTTGGATGAGATTGTAGTACTCGTGAATCACCTTTTTTTACTTCTCCTACATGCAGAAATTTCTTTTTTTTTTTTTAGTTGATGATAACTTAGCTAGAATATTTGAGAGAAGACTACTTTATATTTGTTATACTTATCCTTTAAAAAAATTGAATAAGATTATCTCATGAAAATTTATTATTATACATCAGTATTTAAACTATATGAAGCATTTTCTTTTAGCAAATGAGGTATTTGCATGTAGGAGAAGACTAAAATTTTACTGCAAAATACGTCTCTCTTTTTTTTATGTCTATTTCGTATCCAAACCCCTCAAACTCGAGCTATGTGTCTTTTATTACAAACAAAGAACTAAAATTAAAGTGTAACACTTGAAAAAAGAGGTTTATTCAACATCATATATAACATAACGAATTCGATACAGATTTGCAGGTGGTTGCCTTTCAGAGTCATTCTAATTCAAGTTCAGTGAAGTTTGTTCTGAATGAGATTGGAAACATTGTAAGTTGCACTGCGTGAAACAAAGCACGGGAGCATAAAGATGATTAGCAATCCAATAATTTGAATTTGAATTTGGAGAGGGAAAATTTTCGAGAAAACTCTCTTTGCAGGATTGTTACTAATTTTCTTGGTGGTAGAGCTTATAAACGTACTTCTCAGGTAGAAAAGACAAGTAAATTTGGGGAACTTGATAAGAGGCCATAACATCCCTTTGATACCCCTATCCCAACGGACACTACAAGAATCCGGTCCATTTGAGACCGAAATTTGGAGACCGAAATTAAAACCGGTCTCTGATTTAGTTTGGAGACCGAAATCAGAGACCGAAATATGTGGTATCCAATTACTTTCAGTTTGGAGACCGAAAATTACTATTCGGTCTCTACCTGAGACCAACATAAATTTCAGTCTCAGAATTTGGAGATCGAAATATTATGCGGTCTCACCTAGAGACCAAAATAATATTCGGTCTCAGATTTTAGAGACCAACAAAAATGTCGGTCTCCAATTTGAATTCTTTGGAGACCAAATTAATTGCCGGTCTCAGATTTCGAGACCAAAATCTACACCCGGTTTCAATTAGAGACCAAAGGATTTCGGTCTCTGTTTCGGTTCAATATTCCATAAGCATCTGGTTATTTCAGAGACCGAAATCCCTTCATTGGTCTCAAAAAAAGGTATTACTTCAGAGACCGACCTTTGAAATCGGTCTCCATTTGAGACCAATTACAAGTTCGGTCTCCAACCACACAAAGTGTTTGTAATTTTCGGCTTAGGTTTTAGAGACCAAAATCCAAATTTGGTCTCCATTAGAGACGAAACTTGACTTCGGACTCTGATTTGGAGACCGTTTCACTGTTTCGGTCTCCAATTGAGACCAGTATTGTTCGGTCTCTAGCTTCGAGAGAAAATCAGAACGAAGCTCCATCGCGCGCGACCTCTGCTCACTCAAACGCCCTATTTCTCCATCTTCGCTCTCTCTGGTGTCTGCCATCTCCCTCACTCCAGCCTCATCCTCCGTCGTGTTCGTCGCTCTCTTCCTGTCACTCTCTTCCTGCCGCCTTCAACCTGCTCCGTCGTGTTCGTCGCACCGGCAAGCCACCAAGGTATGACTTCCCTCTCTGTCGCCTTAGCTAATACACGCCGCATTGCTGTTGCATCTTGCAAATTCAGCTGCCCAATTGATGATTCTAGGGTTGTTTTGTGCGTTTCTTTGATTCCCCCTCCCTCTGATTTGCTTCTTGTATGGTGGAATGCCCTAATTTGTCTCCCATTCGTGGGAATTGTCTCATTTGGTTACTGACTTTGCATTGCACGCCAGGTGTTTGATAAATTGCCTCACTTGTATTTGAGATGTTTGAGTGCTCACTAACTGCTGGTTTGTCTGATATGCATTTGCGTGCTCACAGTTGCTGTGTTCATGTGTTATTCTCCATCTCACCTCATCATTTGAAACTAGCTGGTTTGATTGCTGCTTTTAGAGTTTGAGTGCTCACTAACTGCATTTGTTTGAGATGCATTTCCCGTGAAAAAAACTGCATATCCGATTTCAATTTCGAAGGTAAATGCTTATTCACAGCTGCTTCATTTTGTAAATTTTGGGTTTAGATTTTGCTATAGTATAGGATATTTGTTTCGATTGAGATGGGTTTGTTCGATAGTGCCGGTTTTGTTGTGAAATTCGTTTGTCTTAGTCTGCATTCATATTCTGAAGAACCTGTGAAAGTCAGCTAACAAGGTAAGGATTTTGGGTTTTATGGGTGGTGGCTTGAGTATGGATTGAAGTGGGGATGTCTATATGAATGATTTAGTTGCTTCAAAAAGCGTGGTTGATTGGGGAAGTATGTCTACGAGATCCAATCAACTAACAAGTCACAATAAATATTACTATGAATCAATGATGTAATGGACTGCAAATGTACAATTCCAATCAACAACACATAAGTGACTAATAAGTCACAAACTCTAGGTAGGTCAAGGGGTTCTTTTCCTCTAAATAGAAGATGCTAAGGGGGGAAAAAAAAACGCATTCACTTTCAGGGACATTCTGAACACTCAAACTCTCAACATTGTCTCTTTACAGAAAACAATAAACACTTTAAGCGTGTGTCATTTACTCTTGAAGAAAAAACAAAAAAAAAAAGCACTCTTCTTGAGATTAAGCTCTTTGGCCTTCTTTCAACATCAAATTCATCTAGTTCTTCAACAAAGTCAACTACGTCGACTTCATTGAGATTCAACCCAAAGTAGCCCTTCTAGCCTTTTTAATTAACTTCAGCTTTGCTGCTTTCACATGCCCAAGTGAGGGATTTAGTGCAAGAAAATTTTTGTTTTTGGTGAACGGATAGTGCAAAGAGATCATCCCAAATTGTTACATCGTAAAGATGGATTTTCACTCATTAGAATACTCTACAGCAAATTAAAATATGTTGGTGTACGCCTGTTTCACTTACTGAAAATACTGTATAGCTCACTGAACTATATAATTTAGTGACCATTACCATCTGCTCATAATAATAAACAAAAAAACCTGAGTAAACATATAATACATAATTTTGGTGACCACACACACACACACACACACACACACACACACTCACACACATACACACACACACACACACACACACATATATATATATATATTTATATAAATGTATATTTATGTGTATACGTATATATATATATATATATATATATATATATATATATATATATATATATATATATACACATATATTACATATATATATGTAATATATA